>JAMKCH010039908.1:0-23194 GCA_023653785.1 Ophioderma brevispina
TGCGTATCGCTGCTGACTAAAGTTGGGCCCAATCCGTTGCAATATTGTTGTAAAATGTTAACCTGGTATATAGCTGTATTCAAACCAGGCTGATTGGGCAGATGGAAGATGGAACTTAGTTCATCGTAAATATCAAAACGGACACTTTTGCTTTGCATTGCATTATTTCATCTCAGTTGATCATTTCTACTGAGTTAGCAATTGAATTGAATTTTGAAATTTGTCTTAAAGCTCCCAGGAAAGGAGATGATAAACCTACACAAAATCTTTCTGGGGCATTCCGTTCCAATAAACAGGGTCAGAAAAAGAATACACTACCACAGTGACCTCATTATTGAAACTATTGATTTTCATTGTCATGGTAGATTCACACCAGTCCACCTGGAATTTCTCTGAAAAATAATGGTCTACTAATATGTCATCACCAACCCAATATTGAATGCTTTCTGGTCCCTCCTTGTAGACTTTACACACACACATCGATCCTATTTGCATTTCCTGGACCCTTACAAAGTGTTTAAAATGAGTAAGCCCATAAAATAAAGAACATAATATAAAATAATAATAAAATAATATATTCAGGACATTTCTTTGGCATAACTCGCTTAGAACTGGGTGATTGGAAAATTTTAAAAGGTTTTGAAAGAGGAACCATTTGGCTCTGCCGCAAAAGTCGTTGCTTTTCAAACAACCCTTTCTCATGTGAGTGCCAAAAAATCGTATCTGCATATTTTTCATTTTGCGGAAACGCTGTTTTGTGTCCCAAATTTCTTTTGTTTTCTATTGTTTATATTTTTCTTTCTTTATGTAAAATGTTTCTAGTTTGATTTGAGACTGGTACCATTTTTACCTATATTTACAAAACCACGAACTCAATTTTACCCAAAATGTCAGTTACGACTTTGTTGCACTCACATGACGCTTTGGCAACAACACATACTCCTTTTCCCCAAAAATGATGTTGTCAGAAAATGTTGTTTTTTACCGTATTCAAAGGTCTAAAGTAAGAAATTAACAATTTACAAGATTTCATTTCCATATTCATTGCGATCTGAGGTAATTAAGCTTAAAACATTGACGCATGGGAAAACAAATAAAAATATGCAGGAAAATGAGGTGTAAGCTTTAAAACAGTCATTTTTCTTTGTATATTGCTCTTTTTTATGAAAGAAAGTGGTAATGTTTTAAATGCCTGTTTCAAATCAAAATAAGCTTAATTGTTTTGTCATTCAGGGTGAGACTCAATAGTCAATGTTTCCACCATCTGCACTGATGACATCATTTTAGTGTTTACACATGCTGCTTACCAATATTCTGATGTTCTGTTGATGAATGTGGTTTCATGCTCGCTGGATAATTCTATCGCGTTGAGCCCGTTTTCCTTTATGTGTCAATCTGCTTCACATTTCGAGTGGTGTTGCTTACTCAAATCTCATCTCATTGTTTGTTTGTCTGCATATTTGTCTTGTTTGTTATTTTGTTTGTCTATGCTTTCATGTTTAAAGCTTATTTACTTCATACCACAATGAATATAAAGAAAGGAAATAAAATCATGTGTAATTGCTACTTTCGTGACTTTTGACTACGTAAAGGCGACACTTTTTCGACTCATTTTAGAAACAAAACAAAGAGAGTGACGTTTGTAGCAGAGCCAAATGCTTCCTCGCTTCAAAACCTTTTGAAATTTTCTACACATCCAGCTCTAAGTGAAGTTATGCAACAAAATTTCCTCGAATTTTAGGGGAGAACTTATCTTTTGGGAACCCCTTATAAAGGAATATAAAAGAAATATGTCAAAAATATTCTTTACGAATGGAATTTTCACAGCATGTTTTAGCGTAGCTAGACTAACAAATTTGTAAAAAACTCAAATTTGACCAAAATATTACCCACAACAATAAACTGCTCTAAAACAAATAAATACAGTAACTATGTATTAGCATCCATAAGATGACAAAAGAGCCCTGTTCTGCGTGCCCAACTGACCATGATTTGAAAAAGAAAAATCTTGGAATTGAAAGGGGTAAAGCAATATTCTGTAGATTGCTGAATTTTGCATGCTATGGACATACCATTTGTCCTAAATAAAAAAAAATACTAATAATAAAATGCTGATTTCCTTCTAGTCATTGAATTAATAATAATAACCCCTGTAAACAGGCTCAAAGCGCGGTTGACAATTATTATTACGCCGTCTTCAAGAAATTGTCACAATCATTTCGCTTCATTTAGGTGGCTGCTCAAAGACATGCCTTGCAAGTGCACAAGCCTATCAGCAGTTAGATTGTAATATTCCCCATAACAGCTCCCAGATTTCGCTAATTTTGTTGACCACAGTGGGGCTCAAACTCACGATTTTAAAGGTGTAATGATCACGAGTCCTGCACTTTCCACTAGACCACACGTGCTCTCTTTGGTGGATTAAGTGCTCCTTTAAAGCATTACTTTGTACATTGTTAAAACCAGGCTTTTGAACAGCAGACATCTGGTAGAATGGTGTATGTTTGCTTAAGATTGCAAACAGAAATATCACCAAGTTGTCGGGAATTTACCTTCAAAGCAGCTTGAAAGTAGCCCAATTTTGGGGTTTGCAGAAAAGTGCCCAATTCTATAGATACATTTTGGTGTTTTTCCCAGCATGAAATTACCCCCATTAGGCTGGAAAAGAAGCTGATTATTTAGAGAGCTTAGCGAACAATCAGTAGATACCCTTGTACCCTTTTTAAGACTAAGTAGGGCTGGATAGCATATGTTAATCCAGAATGTCAGCATTGAAAGAAAGGAAAATCCTACATGGAAATGAATGCCTTAAGCTTGCATAACAATCTCGTATGCAATTAACACCAAAACACATTTTTGAACAAAAGTCTGTAATTTATCAATTATTTTGTGATCAAATGTGTTTTATATTACTCTGCAAATTTTGCTTATGCCAATTTGTGGTTGGTTGTATTATAATTACCGATAGGATACTTTCTGTGGTATATTGTATTTCTTCCAGGACACAGCTGATTGGATGTCTCATTTGACAAAACCAGAAATAACAATATCAAGAGTGATGCAGTTTTGACACCTGAAATATTGTGCAGTTTCTGAAATTACTTGTGGGCAAACATTTTTGAGATTGGGCAATGGAGGGCGCTATAACATACAAGTCGTGACTTTTGTAGGTGTGTATGGCAAGAATTTTGGCATAGATTACATAGTGTCATGCCGCTTGCAGGTGGCGCTATCGCTTGGAACTACGTAGTGAGCGGCACCGCTCCAGAGTTTACTTTAAGTCAACTCAAAACGATTTGCCACTTACAGCATTGTGGCAGCCCAAGCAGCAGGTAGATCGATTTATTGGTTTGACGCTTTGCCGCTTGACATAATTGCGTTGTGACGTAAATTTTATCATCAGAGCGCCAAAGCAGCAAGCGGTATGACACTATGCAACGACCTTTAGAAACAAAATTCAGAGGTCCTTCATTGGAGGAGGAGGAGGATGTACTAGTTTTTAATAACACCAACACTTGTCATATAGTGTTATGAAGGCACTTTATTCCAAATCTCACTACATCATTATACGATATTACATCATATACGTGGTAGGGAGAAAAACCCGTTTTAGAAGCAGGAGGAAACCGGAGTACCCGGAGAAAACCTGTGAGGTGGAGTGTAGGTTGGAACCAAATGCACATGAACTGAGGTTTGAACCTGGGACTACAGTGGTGTCAGGCGCCAAAAGAGTTAAGTCAGGACTAAGTTTTTTTGTGAATATGAGCCATGCATACTCTCTTACCCATTACTCAATTAAAAGTGCTTGTTCTGATTGCCTTTGGGACACCCCTCCCGATTTACCAGCAGAAGTATCAATTTTGATATTTTTCATTGTCATCCTGAAATTTCAACTTCCAAATCCATTTCTTTCCCAGATACAGATAAAAATGGTTAATGGATAACCATCAATATTAGCGCAGTAGTGAAGTTTGTTTCCCACGATACTTGGTGATAATTGTATGCAAGTGGTACGCTCTCATATCAAGTAGAGAACACGATGCACATAAATCGGAACAAGCATATTTAACTTACGTATGTGGATACACCAAGCAATTTTATAATTCTGACCATTTTGGGGCCATGACCTCTAATAACCTCCCCCCCCCCCCCCACTCGTGAGAGGGGCAACGGTGGGGCACTATCCAAGGACCATTGCATGCAAGTTGCGTGAAAATGCGTGCATGTATGGAAACAATGGACAATTATGTTTAGGGTTAACATTTGGGTCCACAGACAAACACACACAGATACAGACACACCACCAAAGCAATCCCTATTATTTATGAATTATTTACTAACTTCATGTGGGAAAACTCAGCAAACACAAATGCCAGAATTTTGTACTCTTTTCAAAAAAAATACAACATTCCTTAGAACATGTAGTCTGCCATCAGTTTGTGAATGAGGTCAAAGGTCACTCTGTGTCCACACCATAAATCTTGGGCCAGTGGGTCTGCTGAGTATTGCTTGTTGTCATACGTTGATAAATTTCCATGACACTTGGATACAATGGTCCATGGGTAATGTCTTACATTTTGGTGACCTCATCTAACCTTGGTGACCTTGTGACCTTTGTGGCACAAAAAGGTCAGAATTATAAAATTGCTTGGTGTATCCACGTATGTCAATCGATTTTCATGACATTTAGATACAATGGTTTTTGGGTAGTGTTCTCGTGGTGATCTCATGTGACCTTTGTCCCCATTTACAAACCACGACGGCAGACGGCACATGCGTTTCATGAACGCTGTATTTCTTTGGTTATAATTTGATAGTCAAATGAGGTTTGAATACAATTATGCTCTTTAATTGCTCCTGCATTGCACATCATTATATGTGAATTCGCGAGTCTTTGAAAGATGTCAAAATGCTCTTGGGTTGTTTCAGATTCAGATTCAGATTTATTTGCCTCTTCACAAAACATGTATACAAATAAACCTTAATATATAGATAACCATAGATTATGTACAAAGAGGAACTATTTGGTTGTACACAAATGATAAAGTAGAACTATGGTTAAATGAAAAACATATTTTCATATAGGTGATAATATTACAGAAAAACAATACAAAGCAGTATTTTGGAATGCATACATTGTGAAGGGACGAGGACACTGCTAAACGCGAGGCGTGAGGTCGCAGTGCCCTCTACAAAAAAGGGTAAACAAAATGAAAAAGTTACAAGAGATATGCTTAAAATACGAAAAAAAACAAGGGGGCGTAGACGAGACAAAATATACAGGACAGGACAAACTAGGACAAACATGATGTCTGGCTTAAAGCAATAATAGCACATTTTTTGAAGAGCGCCCTCAATTTTTCAAACATTTTGAGATTTTTACACGGTTGCATTGGTAAAATGGCTAGTAAACTATACCTGTGAATGGTTAACCTCGAAAATGTCTATGTGTCACAAACGAAGGAATTTTGTAATTAGAATAATTAATATTGGAGATCTCCGATAATAATTCAACGGCTGCTGGAATCGACCTTCCAATGTGAAATAGCCGGGAAATAACGCTATGTACGTGTCCACGCTAATCCATTAGTTGTTTTATTTGTTCAGGCAAGTCAAGTTATAGGTTATTTTCTTGAGGTGGCACTATTTCATCATGGACGGACATAAACGTAGCATTTCATGCAGCTCTACCGTTAAGTCCAATCTGGTATCCCGATTCTAATTACAAAATCGGTAATTTTTTATGATAAATACGCATTATTTAGCATTCTCGTTCGCAGGAATAGTTTCCTAGACAATGACCAATATATCTGTGCAAAAATATCAAATTTAGAAAATTAGTAGCGCTCTTCAAAAATGCTATTATTGCTTTAAGAGTATTAATAAATGAAATGAAAAGTTATGAGGAGATACAAAGAGAAGAGGGGAAAGGGAGAAGGAAAAACTAATATTAAGAAGGCATGTCATCGTACAGCTTGACCAGAGACTTTTTAAATTTGCTTTCAAAGGATGATAGTGAGGGGGAATTCTGTAGTTCAGAGGGCAATTGCATCCATATCTTAGGGCCTTGAGATTTAGTGGTATTACTGGCAAGAAGAGTGTTGGTAGGTGTAATGAAGGGGTCATTAGCATGCCTGGTATCATAGTTGTGAGAAGGAGTGTCAACGTTGAAGAAGTCTTCGGCAAGTTGAAGTTGGTAGATGTCGCGCACTTTAAGAGTAGAAAAGGAGATGAAAAGAGGATCCGTGTGGGCAAGCCAGAGAGTATTAGTACAAGTACGGATGGCGCGTTTTTGAAGAAGAAAGACAGATTCAATACTGGAGTTGTTAGGATCAGCCCAGATCATTGCACCGTATGACAAATATGGAAGAATGAGAGAATTGTAAAGAGTCTTAAGTGAATGCTGGGGAAGATAAGGACGTACCTTACGAATCACACCAATGTATTTGGAAACTATTTTGGATTCATGCCGTGTTTGGGAATTCCAGGAAATTAATTATTAGAGTCAATTAGTAGACCAAGGAATTTGGTTGTGTCAACCTGGAGGATTGGAGTATTATCCATTTGTATATTAATGTTAATTTTAGGTTTATTACTATGTTTATTTTTAAAAATCATAAAATTAGTCTTTTTATGTTTAGAGAGAGTTTATTTAGCTTAAACCAGCTAGATATTTGTTTAAGTTCAATGTTAATTATTTCCTCAAGTTTAAGCGGATCTGAGTGGGAAAATAACACAGCCAACAGAGTTTTTGATGACTTTGGTTTGAGAGTTGATTTTAGGTAATTTGGGGTCACTGATTCCAACAATAGCATTAGTTTTTGCATAACACGTCAAATTTTCACTCTATGGTATACCCCCACTTCTGTGAGAGAGGTGTATTACCCGAGTCCAGCAAGTTACGAAATCACATGAACTCAATTCAAAGTAAAAAAAGTAAATGCATAAATATTGCTATAATAATAATAATCATGTATAAACTATATCACTCGGTAGAGACCCATAGCTAGCCATTGATACCAAAATCAAGTTCATAGGGGGTTCGGTATGGAAATGCTATGGAGGATTGCACAATCCCCTCTACTGGTTAGATTCATGTTACAAAAATAGCCCGCTATGACAAGGGTTACTATCTGAAGTTGTTGTTTTCATCAAATTCCAAAAAATGTGCAATATTTTTAAGACAAAACAAAAAATATAACTCAGTCCTTGCTCCTCCACTCCTTGCTCATCGAACAAATATGTGTTCTATTATAGTGTTCTCTGAGGTTTCACCATATGAAATAAAAAAAACTTGACGTGATAGGGGAAAACTGATCCCACTTTTGAAATCAGCGATCTCAAATTAGTTAAGAACAACTCTAAAATCTAAGTCACCAGAAAAAAGTTTAATTTTTTAGGCCAGTGTAATATATTCGTGTCATCTGCAAATAAAATAAACTGGGGAATTTTGGAACAGAGGGGTAAATCATTTATGTAAAGTAGGAATAAGAGTGGACCAAGTATAGAGCCCTGCGGAATTCCGCATGTGATGCTGACAGGGCAGAGATAGTGTTCTTGTAAATCACTCGTTGATGTCTGCCGGTCGGGTAGCTTCTCATCCAGTCGTTGGCAAGGCCTCTAATACCATAATCATAAAGTTTGGATACAAGAATTTCGTGGTTGATGGTATCAAAGGCTTTGCTTAAATCAAGAAAAATACCGATTGTATGTAGTTTATTATCTACATTTTGTGCAATAGTGCAGTACAAATTGTTGATTGCCATGAAAGTAGATCTCTTGGGCCTAAAGCCAAATTGGTGAGAAGTAAGGATATTATTTTTGGTGATAAAGTTAAATAAACGGACATAAACAACTTTTTGACTCAAGGTTGGCAAAATGGATATAGGCCTATAGTTTGAGAAATCCCGCTTTAAAAATAGGGGTCACATTGGCAATTTTTAATTGGGAAAGTACAAGACCAGTTGTTATTGATAAGTTGAAAATATGGGCAGTGACCTCACTTATTGATGAAACAATTTGTTTTAGTAATGTGCTGCTAATGCCGTCAGTACCACTACTGTAACTAAGTTTAAGTTTAGAAGTTTTTTAATAATCTCCTTAGGGGAAGTAGGTGACATAAAAAAAACTGTTAGAGTTAATGCAAGAAGGTGGCTTGAAGGTCGGTGGAGGATCAGAATTTTTTTCAGCAAGTGTTTTGCCAATGTTGGCAAAAAAATCGTTAAAACTTTCAGCAATTTCAGTATTATTGTAAGTCTTTAAACCATGTTTAGTTAGGACAAAACCAGGATGTGTTTCGTTTGTTTATTTCGTCCTAATAAGTTATTTCAAAGTTTCCCACATTAGTGAGTATATTTTTGTTATTCTTCCATTTTGATTTGTGATGAGGGTTTTTTGTGAGTCGAAGTAGTGATTTTAGGTGGTTACGGTCGGTGGTACTTTGTTATTTCATTTTGATATCGGTAGGTTGGTTTGAAACTGTAACGTTTATAAAGTTTTATCTTAATTGATAGAGATGTGATTAATCTTTAGTAACCCAGGGCTGTTTAGGTGTATTCGTTTCGAAATTATTTGTCAATAGGACAATGGCTGTTCAAGACAAGTTTGAATTATTCTCAAATATACGGTTAGGCCTCCCAGGGTCAGTAGAGCTAAAATACTATGTTAATCAGCGATGGAAAGAGCAATGATTTTTGAGGCCTAGGGCTTTTCGATGGACCGAGTTGCACTTGGGAATTTATACCAGTTCGTGCTTTTCCCCAAAATGTTTCTTCGGTCCTGGAGACTCAAATGGGCAAGCAGTCGCAGTTAGCGTAGAAAGCGCAAACTTCGGAATGTCCTGGCACCCAGTCTCTCAAACATATAGTCTCAGATATGCCAAAGGAAGATTGTTCACAGTCAGTCGAGTACTCCTAACAGCAGACGCACGGCAATTGGAATAGCTGCTTTGATTCCGTTGAGTCCTTAGAAACAGTGTTGCAGACAGACCTATCACACTGTAAGCCATGATTTTTCCAAGCCTGATGGGACGGAAACTCAGCAAAACCAAAACCGTAGCTCTGTTTTCCACCCATGCCAAAGTGAGCAAAAAAGAGAACTTAACGCCACTCTAGATGGAGAAGAGAAAAAACTGTCCATGACCCAACACCGAAGAGTACCTTGGCCGTCACAATGGACCGCAGCCTTAATTTCAATCAACACAGGGCAGTCGCTGCCAAGACTCGGTCTCGTGTCAACCTCATCAGAAGAAGGCTCGCAGAAATGGATGGGGGTAGCATCTTGTGACACGCCTTACATACATCAACTGGGGCATTGGCATACTCCACGTGCTTGAATACGCTGCCACCAGTATGGAGTCACAGTGTACATTCACACAAGTTTGATGTCATTATGAATGATTTGCAATGAGACGTTAGTTTTTGCCTTTTGGCGACGCATGTAGAATATCTTACAATTCTGTCTGGCATAGCTCCTGGCAAACATTAGGAGGAACCTTCAGACGATCCAAGTCGCCAAAAATGTGATGAACCATGGTAGCATAATCCCCCCACCAACACCTTTGAGGATCAGGAGAATTCCACGGAATCCACTTGACTACCCAAGCCTATGACACTGCAGTCACAGAATCCCTGATCGATCATTCCGGGATCAAGACAGATGTAGAGCTATGGTCATCGTCTACTTTAACCTAAACGACAGTTTGTGGACAAAGCCCATATAGCAAGCCCAAAGGCGTGACCTTGATAGGAAAGCATGGGTCAACCTCACAACAGATCAGACCTGGCGTGGGTCGTACAAAGAACTCCTTCCACAAGATTCGGAGTAGATTACTTTCACCAAACATGCGATGTGGGGAGCCACAAACCAGTAGCCACATCATAGATGACTGTGAGGTTACAAGTCCCCAAGAGAGGAATTCAAGGCCTGATCAACCCTGGCATGATGAAACTATCAGCTGGTTAAAGACGATCTTCCACTGTGATTTTTGGACTGGCACGCACGAACGAACGAAACCCAAATTGCTCTTTGGTTGTGACCTTTGTGTCATGGAATAAATCCTGTGACGCTTGGATTGTATCTATTTTGTTCATGGAATAGATGCTGATGCTCTGGTTGCTATCGTTGTTCTGGAATAAATCTGTGCTCTTGGATATTATCTATTCATGAAATGAATCCAAGCTGCTCTTGGATGTATTATTGTTCATTGAAGGATCTTGCTGCTCTTGGATTGTATTTATTTGATCATGGAATGGATCTTGCTGCATTGGATTGTATCTCTTTGTTCATGGAATGGATCCTGCTTCTCTTGGGTTGCCTATTTGTTCCTGTGGAAGGATGCCTTGACATGCTCTTGGAATATCTATTCATGGAATGAATCCTGCTGCTCTTGGATTGTATCTATTTGTTCATGGAATGGACCCTGCTGCTCTTGGTTGATCTATTTCTTATTGGAATGGATATTGATCTTGGATGTAATCCTATTTGTTCATGGAAAATGGATCCTGCTGCTCTTGGTTGCATCTATTTGTTCATGGAATGGATCCTGCTTCTCTTGGCTGCATTCTATTTTCATGGAATGGACCCCCCTGCTGCTCTTGGCTGGATTGTATCTATTTGGTCATGGAAGGATCGTGCTGCTGCTCTTGGATGATTTAATATGGGAATGGATCTTGTGCTCTTCGATTGTATCTTTTGTTCATGGAATGGATCCTGCTGCTTTTGGGATTGATTCTAGTTGTTATTGGAAGGGATCTTTGCGGCGATTCTTGGATGGTATCTTTGTGTTCAGTGGAATGGATTTTATGCTATTGGATTGTATCTATTTTATAAAAATCACTGGCAGAATAACATAAAACGCAGATTACGTAGGATAACTTGACACCTTCGACTTTAATTTATCATCTGATCTAGTCTGCCATATTTGTTTTTGTTCCCCTAGTTCCCGGGTCAAAGGTCATCTCCCTGTTGCCGGTTCAGTGTTAACCTAGAAACGAGTGTTGAAAATAAATGTATTCTGTATGTATATGTGGAAAGTGTAGGACATTACCATATTTGTTCATGGAATGGTCCGGCTGCTCTTGGTGTATCTATTTGTCATGGAATGGACCCTGATGTTTGGTTGTATCTATTTGTTCATTGGAATGGATCTTGTTCTCTTGGATTTGTATTTATTCATGGATGGATCTGTGCGCTCTTGGATTGTATCTCTTTGTTCATGGAATGGATCCTGATGCTCTTGGATTGTATCTCTTTGTTCATGGAATGATCCTGATGCTCTTGGATTGTATCTCTTTGTATGGAATAGATCCTGTGATTGCTTTTAATGATCTCTTTGTTCAGGAATAGATCCTGATGCTCTTGGATTGTATCTCTTTGTTCATGGGAATTGATCCTGCTGCTCTTTGATTGTATCTCTTTGTTCATGGAATTAAATTCCTCCTGCTTTGGATTGAATCTTAGTGTCATGGAAAGGGATCTGCTTGCTCTTGGTGGCCATTTAGATCACCCTTCATTGCACTATCTGTCCAAATGATTGGATCAACATCTGTTGATGGGATGCACCAAATGCTTATTTGGATTCGACCCAATAGTTCGTAAATTGGATCCAACCACTCTAGGATGACACACTTTTTTCTGGATCTCTCATTATGCCTGGATTGAAAAACTGAGGATTATCCCACTGGTTTTTAATAACCAAACTTGCATTTTATTCATATAGCCAGCATGCAAGTCAAGACCAGGAAATAAGTTGCATTTTTTTACTTTTTTCAAGTGTTTAATATATATTATTAACTCACTGGGAGGAGGAAAACCACTTAAAGAATACCAAAGTATGTTGTAGGCCATATACCCTTATAAAATAATTATAGTCAATAATAATGAGGTTTTGAGTTTGGTAAATGCTATTCTCTGAAAATATGCCAAATGTTTCCTTAATATACAAAAGGTTGAATATTGATTGTCATAATTGTGTCCTGTTACATTCAAAAATCAAAAGAATAGTTGTTTATCAAAATGAAATCTGATTTGTAAAATGAAATAAAGAATTCATTTTAATGTCCCAATATGATACCTCTTTTGCGATTATTGGACATGGTATTCTTAAGGTGCAACGAGAGATTCAAGTCATCAATATTTTCTGTGATATGTAGTGATTTCATATAGGTTAGACACTCAATAGATTGCCTACCTTTTCTTTGGCTACAGAAATTGACTTAAAATGAAAACAAAAGGCGATTTGTCTATGCTAATATTTCAATATAAAACAAAGGCTGAATTTCCCATTTGCTCCTATAGGAAATAAGAAATTTCACAATTTTTGTACCAAAGAAATAGTTCTCGGCTTAATCCTCTCAGATGGGAATATTTTTGATAGAAAGCTTTACACCAGTGTAAACATCAGAATTTTAATATTTTTAGGGACACCCGTTATTTGAAATCTCTCGTTGCACCTTTAACCCCATGGGCACCACCTGCTTATCTATCGGCATCTAAGCACTATCATGATTGGTCACTTGGACGGTAATATCATGCAATGAGCAAATCAGATATACTGTAAGAATGTTGGTATGGTTTACACAGAGATATAGAAGCACTATTTTGATTGGTTACTTAGAGGGCTATCTCACATTGTGTCCTCTAATGATAGTAGAGGCTTAATGTGACACATGTCCTATGTAACCTTGAAAAATTCTAATAAAAGGACTTTTTGTATATTCTGATAGGACTATATATGAATAATTATGGAAAAATTTGTCCGGCCTTCTAGTTGCTGCGTTGGTCAAATATTCAAGGTCAAAGGTCAATGACCTTTATAAGGCATGTGATGGGTCATAACTGCTCAGCCAATTGGCATAGAAGCATAAACTTGGGTTCTATGCCCATGTTTTTGGGGTCAATAAACACAAACATATTTTGAGGCTTACAAATGCAGCCATCATTGTTTTTCAGCATAGAAATCACTTTTAATCAGGGTTTTTACAAGTTTTCTCAACGTAAATTAGCCAATTCGTCAAATTAAACAAAAACCCCCTGCGGGTTTGGGGTTTAGAATTGGCCCGATGAGGCCTGCATGTCGTAAAAGGCGACTAAACGGGCCCCCTGCGGGTTCGTGGTTTAGAATTGGCCCGATGTGTTCCCCTGCATGTCGTAAGAAGCGCCTAAAAGGGGCAACTCGTCTGTTATTTGAACAGACGGGTTGTATTTAAATTTAGGATTATGTTGTATTGTGTAATGATTTCTACTCTATAATTGTATTATTAAGATGTAATATTGTTCTATTGTATTACTCGTATAAGTAGTTTAAAATCAGTTAACATGAAAACATACCATTACATTTGTACATATGTAAGACCACCTATTTAATCTGTATAATGTTGCCTTAATGTTTCAATACTGTATTGATTTATTGTCTTATAGTTGAAATTTTTTATTGATACATGGATGGGTGATGAACTTTGTCATCAGTGTATGATGTGTATACCGTAATTATAATTTGGAACAGTGTATCTTGTGAAGCTGTGTTTTCTATATGTATTGTATTCAATTGGGTTATCTGATCTGGTTCATCAGTATATGATGTGTATCTATTTACAATTGTTGTAATTTAAATTGATTGTTGTAACTAGAATTTACTGTGGTGTATGTTTTATAAAATGTTGTGACTAGAATTTACTGTGGTGTATGTTTTATAAAGTTAGATGTTTTTTAATCTTAATGACACGATATAACACAATTGTGTTGAGTTGTCGTTAAACTTTAATACTCAGTCACTCACTCAAATTAAACAAAAACATTGACCATAATTTATATAATAATGAAAACAGCTACAATATTTTTTTTTAAATCAGTGAATATTGTTCTAGGACAGATCCTCGAACTGACGAGTCCTGTGTGATTTGATAGTGTGGTATTAGTGATAGACAAAACCTTCCAACGACCTTCTTGTAATAATAATAATAATAATAATGTGTATTTTTTAACGCGCGACATCCACGTAAACGTGCTCAAGGCGCTGTGCGGCAGCCATTAAAGGCGCTCAGGACATAAGCGAAACCATAATACTAGAACAGATTTATGCCAAGAAGCTCGATTTTAGAAGCAGGAGGAAACCGGAGTACCTGGAGAAAACCTGCGAGAACGAGTATGGATCGAGAAACCAAATTCACATAAAGCCACCGTGAACGAGCCCCAACCGGGGTTCGAACCCGGGACCTCATTGGTGAAAGGCGAGGGAAGATACGCTGCGCCAACCCGTTCCCCCGTTTGTAGGTGGAGAATAACAAATTGCGTGAGGGCCATAAGGTCTTGGAAGGTAGGTAGCATACTCAAGTGTATCGCCCTCTCACTCCTGAGAGGGAAATACACTGCACTAATGCTAGCTACCTGTCGTAGAAGGTAGCCATCGCCAACGCAACCCCTGTCAGTGCCCACCCATAGTCGCCTAATGCTCATGGTTCAAGATGCTACTAGGTCGATCAGCCAAGAGGGATTGGACGGCATTAGACTTGTTGGAAGGTGGAAGCAGAACTCCAACCGACATTGTCCAAAATGTCTGGGATAGAGGCCTCTCTATAGAACGCCCAGGAGGAAGCGTGAGCTTATTATGCCCTAACCGAGAAGCCAGTCAACCAATCATGGTGTTTTTGTGTGCATTTCAGATGACTGGTGAAATCCAGCTGGCTCAATGTGTCCCTTGGTGCAGGCTTCTCTGAGCTGTCTGCAACTCTGGTGACACGTTGCAGAAACGACAGTTTCGGGGTAAAAGACTCTGATTCTTGGCCAAAAAAGCCTGTTTGTGGAAGAATAGAGACCACCTTGCGCTCAGAGCGGAGGTGGGCCTCGTCCGTAGACAAGGCATGTATATCCGAACCCTCTATGGCCACAAGCCACAGGCACTAGGAAGTTCCAGAAGACTAAGCTTTCGGTTGGGTTCAAACTGTTCCAACGCCAAGAATTGCAAGACCAACGGCAAATCCCACTCCGGAACAAGGCTTCGAACCGGGGGATGATCCGTAAACATACCCCTCACCAGATTGGACAAGTGGGGGCTGAAAGAAACCGTCATGCCATGCCCTTTACGGGTCTGGCCTGTGGCTGTTTGGTAAAAAAACAAACCTCGGACAGTATAATAAACTCACGGTGATAAGACTTTTATATGACTCGCAAAGATGATTTTATTTACTTGATTCACAATTGTTCAAAGCCACATCTTGGATTTTTGTTCTGGACGACCTCATGTCCCTAAGCAAAGCTTGTCTCCCATTTAAGCTAACAACAGCTCGGATGAAGCCCTAGTCAGAGGGCTGTGGACATGAATATCAGTTTACTACACTTCCTCCCCTCTTAGCTGGAACAAACAATTTTGCTAATGTGATGTATATAAAAATTACATGTACTGAAATGACATGCTGACATACTCATCCAAACACATCTAATTAACTTGTGAAAAATTCACACAGTGCTACATTAACTTTAAATTTTGGAGTCAGCCATACATGTAATCACTTTCTTAAATGAAGAGTTTATGATGACTGTTACTCATCAATCAGAGTGGCAAAATTAAATTAACTTCCACTGAATGTCCAATTACATGAAATTAACAGGGTGTACTCAATGGAATACCCCTTGAATAAGAGTCCTTCTGAAAAATACTAACTACTTCAAAAGTGGTGATAACTATAACACTACCTAAATCCTGCAATTTGTTTAACCATCAAATTTGGCTAAAATACCAAAAGCTTAGATTTTTTGTTTATGAGTCCATTTCTCATTTCAGTTAGTGCTTTGTTGAAATCACTTTCTCAACCACATGTCAATTACTGTTTTCAGTTGTCGACATCGTTCCATTAGAAATAAAAGTAAAATAACACCTTAATTGGTTGCTGAAATCACTTCATGAAAAACATTATGAAGTCAAATCAAAACGTGGTTTTGAATGTCCAACTAAACCATACCTTTTTTGGTGGTAATTACTTTAACATTTTCCTAAGAGTCACATCCATAACGCTTGGGTGCTTTTCTATTGCGGTAAGACTGACGGACTGACTGGGACAAATTTACTCGACTTAGACTGAGCGGACTGACCAGGGTGGATGACCAGATTGAGGATGTTCTACGGGCCTGTGGAACAGGATCATTTCTAGCATGACCTTCCGCCACCGCTGGAGAGTAACCAGTGATATCCCAATCATATTACCTTCGGAGGCTCACAACTAGTCTCATCATTCTGCGATCTAACACGCACATGGTCAAGTGTCTCCTCCAAGTACGCCCATCCTGAAGTTTCACCGAATACGACACCGGACCGTTTGGACCCAAGATCTGAGCAGGTGGTACCCATTGAGGTTCAGGAGCAAATTTTTCAATAATCTTGTGGTCTGGGGCTATGCGGTGGTGGGTCAGTTAACGGCAGCCTGACAGTCATCCGCATTACAATTCGCTTGTCCACGACGGTACTCTAGTTTATACTGATATGCTGACAATTGTTCAATCCCCAACGTTGGATACGTGATGAGGCCATGGGTGGAAACTGCTCGATGAGTCACCAAAAAAGTGCCTAATAGGGGCTATGATTCTGTGTGATGGTAAAGGTGCCTGCCATACCATATTGGTGTTGTTGTAACTTTTTCACTGCAAAAATCACTTACTCCCTCTTGTCTAAGTGGAGATAATTCCGCCTCAGCTGGTTGCAAAGAACGAGATGCATAGCTATCGGACGTTCTGTACGTCCGGCATCCTAGGAGCAAAGTACCGCACCAAGTCCATAGGGGCTGGCATCATGACACATACAATTCCCTGGTTGGGGTCAAAGTGGACAAGAACTTGTGCAGAAATCAGAGTTGTTTTATGCTTCAAAAGGCTGGATGTGATCGGGGCCCACGACCACTGTGCATTTGTAAATTTAAAGGAAAGCTGTGCAGCGGAGCTAGCGTTGTTGACAAATGAGGTAGAATGGCATAATAATTAATTAGCATAAGTAGGACTTCAATCCGAGACTTTGCGTTTGGTAATGGTGCTTTCACAACGCGTCAACCTTTCTGTTAGTTGGCTGACTACTCACTGGTGATGCGATGGCTCTAAATACCAAACTTCACGCGCCGCTCCAAAAACCTGCCACTTCTCGCGTTTCAGAGCAGTCCGACTTCCTCAACTGTTGTCAAAACGCCTCAACGTTTGCCCAGTGTTCTGTATCACGCTACCTGTATAAGCACGTCATCAAGAAATGCTACGGTTTTGGCACGTCTGCCAAAAGGCATCCATCGTACGCTGGGAAAAGGGACGGGCAGCAGATACCAAAGGTTAGGCGGCGTAATATCTATACAAACCTTTTGGGTTGTTGATGGTTACCAAATTCCTGCGAATCGTCATCTAATACAAGCTGTTGGTAGGCATGGCTAGTCTAATTTTGTAAAATAGGACACCCCCCGGACATGGCAGCAAACAATTCATCCACTCGCGGTAATAGGTATTTGTCTGGAGTTGCAACTCGATTGGACGTTGTTTTGTAGTCACCGCAGATACGGATCTCCCCAGACGGCTTTCACCACGGGGTAACTATCGGAAGCGGCCATCTGAAAAAATGTTAATGGAAATCAACGCCCCTGTGCCTTTGTTGTAAAACGGTCTAATTTCAGATTATACAGGTCCTTGGAGATGCAATTACGGTACCTGTCGTGCCTTACAGAAATGGGGCTTTGCGTCCGACTCGACCTCAATGGTTACCTTGTGACCTTTCAACTCACCTAGCCCATCAGCGAAAAGCTTTGCATGACGTTCCTCAATACGCGAATGACTTGATTTGTGTTGTGTACTCTGAATATTTGGGACCAGTTTAATTTGAGGACATTGAAACCAGTCGCGCCCCAACAGTTAGCACCCTCCCCCTTGACTATTAATTAGTGGCAAGGTTTCGTGCTTTGACCATTAGGTTTCACGGTCACATACACAATACCTAAAAAAGTGGAATTTTAGTTTTAGTGTAAGTGTTCAACACACATCCTGGAGGGTTGAGCTGGATTTATTGACCCACAGTACTTCATGTATGTAGCCTCCACTCATTATGTTTCCCCGACCCGTGTCAGTTCCATGGTCAATCTTTCTGGTCATTAACAGTCATACACAATAAAATAGGGTTCATCATTCGTGGGTTTGCATCATGATGGTACCATAGAATACCAATGTCGATCATTTGGTATCCTGATGGTTCAGGATTAGCCATGTGCACGTTGGAAGCATGGTGGTCTGGGCAGGTACAAAGGAATTTACAAGGTTCGTTTTCTACTGCATGTACTTGTGCCCGACTTATTTTTACGGCATGCTGCGGCGATATGGCCTTTCTTTTCACAGTTACGAAACGTCAAAGTTCGCGCCCAAAACTATTAGGTAGTGATTATGCTTGTTACACCTGTAACAAGGCTTGCGTTTACACCTGTACTTTTTGGCTTACTGTCCGTGATCTGTGTGTGTGGCTTTGTTTGTTTACGTCTAGTTGATTCACCTTGTTAACTTGTTGGGACTGTGTGTACCAATTTCTTTGGCATGTTTGTCTGCGAGTTCCATAGCTTGAGCCATCTCAAAGGCCTTCTTGAAGTAGTCAAAGCTTATCCTTGGGCAATTAGAGTCCGCTTGATGCGAAGATAGATCTTGACATCCGCGTACGAGACGATCTCCAGATTTGTGTGATTCCTCCCCAAAATCACACTTCTGTGCTATGCCACGAATTGCTGCAACATAGTCCGATATCGACTCACTGGTTGACGGACTTGTCGCTGAGTCAACAGCGTTTACAATCACAGAAGGTGCGGGGACAACATGGTTCTGATCGCGCTAACAGATCTCCTCAAAGGTTGCATCTTTTGGTGTTTAGGGCCAACAATCTCGAATCAACGTGGCGTAAGTGGTAGCACCTACTACCGAGTTCAAGATTGCCCTTTTGCGATCTCCTGAGGGTATCTCATTTGCCGCAAAATATTCTGAAGACGATCGGTGTTTGTAAAGTTCCCACGTTTCTCTACCTTCTGAGAACTTCCCTATGGACCAAAAGTCGCCATGATTTATTCGTCGCCAATTTATAATAAACTCACGGTGATAATGAGTTATATGACTCGCAAAGATGATTTGATTTATTGATTCACAATTGTTCAAAGCCACATCTTGGATTTTGTCTGGATGACATCATGTCCCTAAGCAAAGCTTGTCTCCCATTTAAGCTAACAACAGCTCGGATGAAGCCCTAGTCAAGGGCTGTGGGACATGAATATCAGTTTACTAAAGACAGTCAGGACACTAGTTAAACCCACTACTGAAAAACTTCCTTGAGGAAATTGCAACCTGTTCTACGGTCTCAGAAATTGCATGGGAGCGAATCTTATCGGTACACCATGCATGGCAACGGCGGAGTCGAGAATCCTATTATGCTTTAGTAGATTGGTCTGACATTGAGCCATGGAAGCCTGTTCAGAAAGTCCCACCTACGTGTACAGTATGCAGAAAGGCACCAGACGGGTTGGAGCATGGATGGTTCACTCCGGAACAAACGCGTCGGCTAGAGGCCTCATTTACCAGGTCCCCTCCCTGGAAGCTGGTTCTGCTCCCTTACAGCAGATCTAGCAGCTGGGAAACCACACCTTACCGTGGGCCACAATGGGGGCTCCCAGCAGGACAAGACAGCCCGAGACAGCGCCACTCGAGGACTTTGGGATCATGGTAATCTGGAGAAGCTATGCTCAAACATAGGCTATCCCCCCCCCCCCCCCCCCCCCAATTCTGACGGTTCACGCCACCACATGGAGTCCCGTTCGACTGCCCGGTGACGGGTTCCAGTGTAAATATGCCACAATCTGACGATTCATGACTGGGGCAAAAGAGATCCAGTGTGGACGGTCCACCTACTAGAGATTGATGCGCATCTGCAAAGAAGAGCTAACCAATCCACCGACGGCCCTCTGAACCTTTGGCTGTGGAATGGGATTAGGGACCCTCCTGGGACACTGTCCGCAAACCATTGTCCACTCCCAAAAAAAGGGAGGCGATCAGCACGATGTCCCAATCTCGGCACCACCTGAATAGCCGAAGAATCTCCCTGCATAGGCTGGGACTGATGACACCCCTTCCTTTTTTATATGTCGCCACCGTCATATTGTCGCAGCGGACCACAATTACCTTCCCCCTGACCGCGGGGAGCCAGTGCCGCAATGCCAGAAAGACGGGAGGCTGGTCAGCGACCTGCCCCCGAAGAGATAGGGGGTGAGCCCCCCCCCCCCCAACTCAACGCATCCATCGTCAGGGTGTTTAAATGCATGCATTGTCAGGGTGTTTGATATATAGGTCACAGGTAGGCTGAATGGGACTCCTTGCCTCATATGAGTGGCAAAGTCTACCATTGAAGGTCTGAGGTAACCTTCGTCTTCTTTGGGGGAGGGAGGTGGGATGTTTTCCACTGCCCACAAGTTTTTCATCCGGCCAGCTAAAACACATAAATCTGAAATCTAATGGCTGCATCTAATCTTGGAACCATCATTTGCTCTCATTTTAGCTCAAAATAATCTGTCACGCTACCCTACCTTTGGTAGTGGTAGACAAAACTCAAAGTTTCAAAGGAAGGGGGTGGTTGCCACTTTATAATATTTTTCTTTTCACTTCTATAAAAAAAAATATGCTCTATACACTTAATACCTCCTGTGTATGTTACAAATACATTTCCTTTCATAATCACCCCACAAAATCACACATTTCTGTATTTTTAACTCAAAATAGAAATTGGCTTATTTTAGCAACAGTCGGGAAATCAAGTTTCCCATGATTATTGCTTCATTACAACATTACTATGATGTCAAATGGAGGCTTATTGGAATGTTTGTGGTATCAATGGAAAGAGGGGACTTATACCAACCCTCCTGTACCAAAATCAAAAGGATCAGAGGCTTTGTAACTAAAAAATGCAAGGGGGCATCAAACACCCCTTTACAATGGTTCGGGGCGAAGTTTAAAGTACAATTTCATGCAGATTGTGCATACTATTTTGAAAATCAATGAAAGGTGCATTTGATCGTTTTTCCTATATGCTAATTGTGTTTGTTGACCAAACAAACCTTGGTATAGACACCTCATTTGTGTTTTTAGACCAAATGGTTGAGGAGTTATGATCCATGATATGCCTTATAAAGGTCATTGACCTTGAATATCTGACCAACGCAGCTGCCAGAAGGCCGGACAATTTTTTTCATAATAATTCACATATACCCCTACAAGAATATACCAAAAGTCCTTTTATTAGATTTTTTTCAAGGTTGAATCGCATATGGCCTCTACTATGAGCCAATCATGTTATGTCTTGTAATGAACCAATCAGACAGGCTGTCGTAAGTGCTGTTGCTCAGGGGTGAAGTTAACACTCTGGCAAGAGCTTATCAAAATAATTGCATTAGGGGTTTTTTGGGTGTAGTATGCCTAAGCTAGATTAATTTTTGTAAAACACTTTAATGTGCCATTTAATTCATTCCAATCCAAAACCAGAACAAAAATATGTCCATCAAAATGAGAAAAATCGAGTGCAATCAAATTGGGCCCAATTATATAAGCTTAAAATGCACCAGTTAACATGAATAAGTGAATACCAATTCTTTTTCTTTGGTTCTTTGCATTCTTACCAACTTTAGTCCCCTCCACTTCAAGCACAAAACCGATAAAATTAAAGGTCCAGGGCCCGCTCTAATAGCCCTCGTCCCAGAAGCCCCAGATTTAACCGGAAATGGTCAACATTGTGGCAAAAACAGAAGAAAGCTACTATTTTTCTCCATTTACCCTGTGTTTATGAGCAAAATGTGCCCCACTTTGGTCGACCAACATTAATGTTTACACAGTAGTCTAGGGCTTCCAAATGATGTTTTTAGCTCTTGCTCAAACGGATGAAATGTCGGCGCGAACCTTTACAGATGGGGGTATTGGAGTCAAGGGCAATCTATCCAGAATGAAAAACGTCAATGACCAGGGGGGGGGGGTTCCTCCTAGGGACCCTCAAAATTTGTTTTTCGGCGCTGGGCGCTTTACTCGTGGTATTTTTGCGCCGATTGTTTGGTAATTGTCCCTGACTTTTAAATGCGCTTCTTCTTTTGATACCACAAAAAATTAAAATCGGCCCAGCCGTTAATGATTTAATTAGTGAGGGTCCCATGGAACCCCTCCCCCCGGGCACTAACGGAAGTCATTGAGAATATTAAAAAAAACCAAAGAAACCAAAGTATTTTTTTTTTGCTGATATATGTTCACACATACACTGTACGTAAACAATTAATAGTAATATAAAAATAATTACCCTTTATGTGCTACACAAACATTTCAATGTGAACGTTGCTAAACCGTCCTGTATCAAAGTCTATTGGAAACTGGAGACGTGGTATTTTGCAACACCTTTAAAAATACAGGATTTCTCAAAACTTGCAAGTTTTGTGTTAATATATGTAATTTGGGTCTTCTAGAGTAGATAATCAACATAAATAGTTTTCAAAAGTTGATGTAAGCGCAAGCTCATTTGAATTTCGTCTTTTGCCATTTTTCGCGTGTTTTTTTGAAAACAATGTTTTTTGCCCCTAATTTGCAGCCAATAACACATTTCATTTTTATTGCTGATTTGGTGTTGTCTTATGACCTTCACAGGTGGGTTTAAATTTCGTGCAACAATTCCCTCTTGGAAGTGGTTTCCTTAGGGGGTCCCATGGACCCCCCCCCCCCTTGGGCCCAACGGAAGTGAACCCCTTGGTCACTTAAGTGTTTACATCGGGGCCACCCCCCTTTACATATTGTACAATGAAATAAACAATTTCAAACTTGGTTTGATTTCTAATAAACTCAAGTATAGAAATTGAACTTTCTATTCTATTGACTCATCATGGCAGTAAATGAAAGAGAAGGGTTAAATTGCTCACTCTTATACGGTAAAACAGGAATTTGTTTAATAGTTAAATAGTCATAACTTCCGATTTTATGTTACAATGGTGGTGTTGTCCGTTTTTGAATCACATGCAAAACATTGTTTTCTGCATCTTACAATTTCATAATCAAATACAAATTAGAAGACCAATTCCCTCTTGGCACTCTCATTTTTGATTGATCAAATCTTTTGTTCTACATTTGAATGGATTGAACTGAATTGGGCGAGATGTTTTTTCTTAGGCCAAGTTAATACTGAAACATT
>JAMKCH010039909.1:0-16487 GCA_023653785.1 Ophioderma brevispina
TTAACAGGCTTACCTCGATCTCCCGATCCTCTGATACGTCCGATTGATCTGCGTTCTCACCTTGAATACCCTGAACTGCAGAACGAATACTTTCAAACTTCATCCCAATACCTAGAGCTACGATTGCTCTTCAAGAGGGCATGGGGAAGAACGGGAACACTTGCGATGAATAAGCAAGAATCAGATATCATCATGGGCCAAAAGGGCTTACACACCTTCAAAATCAACCAGCGCGCAACGAAAGGGATGAAAATGCCCGCGAAAAAAGGTATTACAAACCAAGATCCTAAGGTTAGCGGAGGCAGAGAAGTATCAGACAAAATAACCCGCAGACACTTTGGAATTTTAAAATGTCAAAGATATATTTAAGTATAAGAATATATGAATATTATGTTTTCCCTGAATAAACCGAAATTATAACTGCCCTAATATAAACACAGCGTATAATACCGTATGGGATCGCCAATATCCGAATCTGAAACGATCACAAAAAAAAATAACATTTACAACGGGGAGAATGGGAGGTTAGGAATTCAAGGGTAACAAAAATTAGCGGCCCCGTGAAGCGTGACGTGGCGAATTATGCACCGAGACTACGTATCATAACAAATAAATAAAGTACTTCCTCCCTTACCCCAAAAACAGAATCAAAAATACGGGAAACAAAGGTGTAAGGAGTAGTAAAAGATGCCTGCAAAGGTCTATATTGGGGTGAAATAAGCACCTAGACCTGTAAATCAACCCAGATTTAGAACCAAACCTTAAGAGGCAGAAAATACAACAACCTATGGTGAGGTCCAAATATAGATAAGGGTCGATGAGATGGCATGGTGCCTGATGGGTAAGTATGTCATTCACGGGGTGAACCACACCCTTTTGGGTATGGTTATTATGTGTGGGGGTATATTTGGAGGTTCTGCATCCCTCAGAAGATGATGCAATTTGTCTGTGAGTCTACGTCAAGTAAGTATTAAGCCCAAGCGCCCGCAAGTAACATTACAGTCTTTGGTTTGAGTTGAGAGTTTTAGTGGCCCTTAACTGGCACTGCTATATAACATTAAAGTGTAAATGATTATGATACTATTGGAGGAGAAATTTTGCTTTGATCAAATGCTAAGAGGCGGTATAGTGTTCTTCCCACAATGCAATTCTTCCAATACAATTTTTTTGCACTTGTTGTCACATGAAATTGATAGTGGACAAAAAGTACCTAAATGAAACAGAACTCATCCCAATCTTGCAATTTAAAAAGTACTTTTTGTCAATATAAAATTCATGTGCCAACCAGAAGCAAAATTTTTATTGGAATGCATTGTGGGAAGAACACTGTACCTCCTCTTAAACTGCTATATAAATAACCAGTATTTATTTATTTGAAGAGGACACATTACCCGACACAATGTGGCAATGTGTATGGTTATTTATTTTCTAGTCATTACTGAATACTAAAATAAAGAGTAATACCGTTCATAAATAGTGTTCAATATCCTGAAACTGTTTATATCCAAGTTGAGTACCAAATACTGCATGTTTCCACACATATATGAATGAGTATAAACCCCAAAAGCAATTCTAAACATTACCCAAAAATCTTTATTTTCCTTTACATTTGTACAGGGAAGATCGGAGCCAAAAAGGCATAATTACCCTAAAGTTGCACCTAATCTGTATGCTTTATTCTGTTAATGGAAAAAGCACATGGGTGTAAAGGCAAAAGCCTGTAAACATACAACTCTCTGGATTATACAATGTTGTCTTCACAACTGTTTGACCCATGTAAATTGTCTCTCTTATTTTTAGAACAATTTTAAGCAGTGGCTGCACAATTTTGACAAGTGATATATGAGGAAATGCAATATCTATTACTCCTGCAAAAATCAGTAGGAATCTTGTCATAAAGGCCTACATAGGTCATATGAATTGTATGTTATAGCACCCTAGCTCCATAATCCCCTAGAGAAGTGTAAAAATAGATGTTTAAGAAAAATCATATTTGTCTCTAATGAAATTTCGTAAAATTTACACAGGATGTAGATCATGACAAAAATAATCCAAATTAGTTGTCAAAACTGTGTCACCATTGATATTCTTTTGTTTTATTCTAGTTTTGTCCTAATAAATGAGACTTTCAAACAGCTGTGTCTTAACTAAATATGTCGACAATATCAATACACTTTGTCCGGCCTGAACTAAGGAATGACGTCATAGCTTTCACGCAGTCTTAAATGTGCGAGTCGCAGTAAGCCGCAGCTGTAATCGCGAGCGTACAAAGGCAGCGTGCGCGATATGCATGCACAAGCTGCGCGAAAGCTATGACATCACTCCTTAGTTCAGGCTGGACGAAGTATACAAGAAATTGAACCCCAGTCCTTGCATTGATTTCCAAGAACTTACCTTTAGTTTGAAATGTAGCATTGAATCCTCTGTTTTGTGACTGTGTATCTGTTGTGAGTGTAACCATCATACGCTCACCGGACGACTCAATCACTATTGGTGGTCCATGAGGATTCTTGGGAGGAAACTGGGAGCCATAGTATGTGCCCAGTTTATCCTGCGTAATAATGTATGAAACACAACATTTAACATTATTATTCTGACATGACCCTTTCAAGCTGCTGAATGTACGACAATAGGGAAGTTTTTGAGACCTTTTCCGAGACCAATACGGATAGTGTAATGTGGGATGGTATAGATGAGATATGACATGGGTGGCACGACTGTGTGGACTGTGGTCCAAGCACAATGATTTTTAGAGAGGGGTGGCTGCAGAGATGGAAAAAATGCAATATTTCCTGGGAACACAATCAAAATTTCCCTCCAAGATTGCAAAATTTCCCTCCAAGATTGCAAAATGTCCCTTCAATTTTTATGTATGTCTTTATATAAAGGACAAAATTTCTCTCCCAAGAGCAAAATTTCCTGGGAATGTGGTTCCTCAATTCCTAACTTTTTCCAGGTGTGGGTCTGGGTGTTTGGAAGGTGAGGCAAACAAAATCAGGGCAAGAGTTCCATATGTACCCCTTTTCAAAGTTTTACATGTAACAACTTCTTTTTTATATCTGGCCTTAGGGTTAGGGTATTTGTTAGATTAAGGCCATAAATAAAAATAATTTGTTTCCTGTATAATTTTAACGGTGGTACATATGGAACTCTTTCCAAAATCAGGGATGTAAGTGGACATATCATTAATTTCCTGAAAATTGATCCAGCCCTTGCCCCAGCGGCCTAACACTTGTGCGCGAAGTTAAACTTTTATGCAGGAAACAAAAGGCTACAGGAAAGGGGTATATCCCTCTACCAAAAAATGTGGGAACGCTTTAATATGCTAAGTAATATCACCCAAGTCCCATAAGTAAAAAAGCAATTATTAAAAAAAAAAATACTTTCCGGAGTCTTACATCCCCTTGTAAATACAGCAGAAAGTCTTGGAAAAATGGTCTCAGGCATAAAACCAAGAAACACAAGGACATAAACACTTACGGCAATGCATTCATCTCATAGTGAGATATCTGACCACCAATATTATATTCAATGTTGTACCAACACCCCAACCACTTATATAAGAGTAAAAAATAAAAATGACATTAACTTAACGCGTGTAAATTCAGTTTCCCCATCATAAACTTCTACATAATCAGGGTGGTAATCCATATTCGCAAATCAAAATCATTGAATCTCAGCTAAAATCACCTTATTCTACCTCACTATGAAGAAAAATCCGAAACAGTCTAAATTATCATCGTAACGTCCAGGATAATTCGGCGCGTGAAATAGCCAAATTTGTTTCCAGGTTAAGTAGCAGACTGACGACCGCACATTTTATCAGCTTCCTCATCTTCCCCCCCCTCCCCTACGCCGTCATCAGGTCCTTGTGCCGTCGCACTTTTGAAATTCTGGAAGCAGGTAGCTCAATAGACATGCGCTGGAGATACAGTAGAAGTGATGGTTGTTTTTGACATGATCTCGTGGTTACAACCCCTGGGAGGAGGGATGGCTTTGAGTGGGGTCAGTCTGTCTGTGGGGTGTGTGATGGGTGGGTGTGGTGGTGGTGTTTGGGGTTTGTTGCTGTGAAGAGAGCGAGAGAGTTAATGAGTTTATACATAGTGTAGTCAATGCTATGTGTCACATTTTTGAATAATATAGCACACTGTCACAAGCTCATTTGCGACATTTTAAAAACTAGTTCCTATAGTTCGGTTCGCGGACGGAGAAGGTCTGTTGTGTTAAAACAAAAAAGGAAATCTAGCGCTAGGGATCGTGGAATTTCACCTTTATAGTTGGACATCTTACATGTCAATTAAATGCTTTAATCTTAAACACAATCAGACTTAACTTGCCTGACTTCTCCTTCATTTTTAGCTACTCCTGCAAATTCAAATACTCGTTATTCTGATAGTTTTCGGGTGGATCACAATGACAGAACCTTAAATGCACCAGTCCTAGTATCCCAAAAAAGAAACAGAATCTACTTTATATATTCCTATTCCCTGGTTGACAGTCAATGAGTATAAGGGGCACATTACCAAATCAGGGGCGGCTCCAGAAATCGGAAGCATGGGCGGTTAAAAGCATAGTTAAAAATTGCGTGGTTTATCAAAATATTGAAGTGGTTTCAATAACTCTTACACATGTATTGTAGCTAGAATTTCGTATACCTGCCCCTTCATACGACAATAACAATACTTCAATAAAGAGTCTGCATTAATAAGTCTGTTTCCGATAACTCGCAGTATATAACTCTTCTTTTTCATCCCTGCTTTACCGATTCTGGAGCCGCCCCTGTACCAAATGGTTTGCCTATTGACACCACATGCTTTGTGGCTTTGCTGTATTGGTCATTTCTTCTTTCTTTTGCCCCGGCCTTTCCTCGAGCAATTTTACATGAGAAATTTTGATTCATGGTCTTTAAAAGATCTTCTTTTGAACTAGATCGACAATGTCAGTTTGTTGTTTCGAACGGCCTCTGAGGCCCCATAATCGGAATTTCAACCGCCATTTACACTTGTTCGCTCACAGTGTATACCTGGGATCCCTGGCTAGAAGTAGCCCAGCTTTGCTTCAGTGGTTTTCATTGTTTTAGCGCAATGAAGCAGAACCATTGCTAAAGCTAGCAAACATAGGCCATTCTGGTCGGAACCTGCCCTGATTTTCTAGACAGTCTTGCCTCTAGGCGGTTTTTTTCAATGCAACTGTAACCCGATATCGGCTTGTCTGCCCACAAAAGCATATTGCTGCACATCACAATCGCCAATCCTTTACCGCTAAAATCCTAGGTGGCAGGCCCGGCAAATTTTCCTATCGCGGGTCCTGGTAAAGGGTTAAGGGTGCATTTTGTGATTCCAGCACCTTCTGTTTTAATTCCATGGTTTACTAGATATCTTTGAAGTAAAGCTTATTCACAAAATTTTAAGTTGATTCGCACTCTTGCTGCTTTGTGTCATGAGTCAACTTGCTTGTTTCCTCCCTCACGTCCCATAGCACTGTGCTGTAATTTCTGTCCATGTTTACAAACTTGTGAATGTCTCCACATATACGACCAAATTTGCACGTACGATTAAAGTACACACATGTTAACGGTTTCAGATGATATAAAAAACTCAACTTTTTTTTAAGTAAATTGGGGGACGAGGTGGTGTATCAACAAAATGCTCCCTTTAAATATGAAAGAATACGCCCATGAATGCTACCAAAAGCTTCATCTCTTGGACAAATATCTGCCACAAAACTACACAATACTGTTCAAATTCTAGGTTTTAGGAACTGTGCGTTATTGTGTCCTGTCCACCGCAGACGGGATTTGGTAACTGTTTTAGTCAGCTGGATTTAAAAGATGGCTTCAGAGGTTTTCTTTCCTTCTACATCAGGGGCGGATTTAGAGGGGGGCGAACCCGTTGCATAGAGCGCCTTGGGTCATGTGAATCTATAAAAAATGCCTTTTTTAATCGCACAGGGGCTCCCGGTAGGAATCACTAAGAACTTACGGTCAAAAACAAGAGGGTAAAGGGTTTCGAGGGAAAAAAAAGGTGGGAGAGGAGAGGAGTGAGAGTATGAGGGATACATATTGGTTGGGGGGACAGTAAGTAGGTTTAGATTGGTCGAAAAAAGTAGAGCCTAACAGAAGGTTATCATTGTTCTTCCTAGATATTCTACCTTTATAGACCTATCTTTGTTGGCGCCCAGCGGTCGCAGAATGTTCCTCCTCCTACACCTCCGCCTTCAGAATTTCGAACCGACCAAAATTTGGCGCCCCTCTATTGAGAATCCTGATCCGCCGCCCCTGACTGGATGTCCATATGGTAACTCTCATCTACCACTTCCATTTATTCAGCTACAAACAGGTCCCTGCTTGGACGAGTCTCCACATGTTTCCATATGGCCTATCCTATTCTACGGCTGGCCTAGTGGCAGGTTGGAAGGACCCTGGTACCTAGAGTAATGTGTTCCGTTAACAAACCTGGTATGATCCCAGTTGCAGACCTCATTAGTCGAAAAGAAGTGGAGGATCATCCCCACTCTTTTTTTCGATGTCGCTGTAAGGTCTGGCCCTGCAACTTCTAAAGCGCCCCCTCTGATTAACACTTGACCGCACATCTTTACATGAACTCCTGCCTCCCGAACCAAGCGGTGCCAGACCCCTGCCACACCTCACATTCATATTCAATAGGTTGGAGCGGGAGAATTCCATAATCCACTGCCCACGTGATTATGCAATTCCCAACCTTATAAAACTATTTGAGATGATCAAAGAAACCGACTCTGCACGGGCTTTTGAGCAGGCTCTCGTCAACCTTATACTGTGCTGATGTAGCAACCTTCGACCCTCGGTCACCTCTGCCCTCAACTCCAACTCTATCTACTATCTATTAACTCCCAATTTGGTCCCTACCTGTATGACAGATATTATCTTTATCCGTTTATCTATCTCCGCTTCATCCATCCCATTACAGTCCCGTTTATGGGATACATTTTCCATTTAGAAGCAGCGGAATTCTGCATCCTTATCACAATTTCCTTGTAGCTGGGTTTCTCACCCTGGGTCAAATGAAAAAACAAAAAGGTGTTTGTAATACTATGAGGGTTTTTGTTTGTTTTGTACGCAATTAGGATTTATTGGAGCAATGAAAATAAGACGGAATGCATCTTCCTTGACGTCAATCCACCGTTTTCGGGGGTGGACCTAGCCTTTGGCTTCACCGCGCCCAACATGAAGGCAGCATGCGCACCTTGCTGGATGACCGCCGTTGGCTCTCACGAGCGCGCTCTTGTAGGTAGATATTCTTTTTCGTTCTACCAGGTAACCGGCTACCCTCCTCATCAGCTTCGTCATAAACTGGGTTGACTGTTTCGCCGCCAACAACCAGCCCTGGGACGGTAGTACTGGTTACCAGTGACCATAGCATACCCCGAAAAGAGGACCTGACCTGACATAGTAACGAACAAGTGGATGGGAGAGTATAGGAAGGTTGTGTTGAGGATGGAGGATACATTGAATCGGTGACATGGAAGAGGAAGAGTCCGGGCGGTTTGCTGCAAAGTGAGGTTAATCCGCCACCCCCGTTGACGGGGACAAAACCGGATTTTAACACTTTGGTTTAGTAGTAGTATAGGTTTTTGTCAAAAATTCTTATGTCACAAATATGTCACTATAGCCATATCCCGACATATTGATAAACAGGATATTGGCAAACTTGTATATAAATTTATTCTTACAAAAGTACATCGTCTACCTACAATGATCAATTTATGACTAATTCTTTCAGAGTTTATTATTTTCATGAACAATCTAAACAAACCTTTTAAATATCAACAGTAAAAAAATATTTTTATTTTTTGCTCCAATAAATAAATCTTAGGCTTAATCTTTGACCATATATTGCATCTTTAAGTCACCCCCCCTCAAAATCACTAAGTAGCACCCTGTCAATGGAGGGGGAAGAGGAGGGGGAGAAGAGTGTACTCTAGGCTGTGGTATGAGTTTCATTGGTTCAGTCTATGATGTCAGATAAAGCATCAGTCATTTATTGATGATACCCTGTAAAGCTTGTGTTAAAATTTATTTCGACTTAACAATCAAACATCATATTGATAAAATTATATCACCATGTTGCAAAAAAAATAAAAAATTCAAAAAAAAATCGAGGAAAAAATATCTCCATCACTGAACCAATGGATATAAGAAATCGGCAATAACATTTACCATCCAGGCATTGTATGTTAGCCATATCATGGCAGAAATGGTACACTGAAAGTCATGCCTACTTGAACGGCCCATGCCGAACTGTTTTTTTGCTGTAGATTTGTGACGTATGGGAACTTAATTATGCAAACTTGCACACAATGTCAAGAACCACGCCTTTATATATAACATAAGATTAGGGTTTAGCTATATTTCGTGAGGAAAACTATCTTCATTTTTCCTATTAAAAATACAGCATATTCCGTAGAAACCATGTATCATGAGGTCACTCTGTGTATATCCCATATGAGTCTTGGGGTAGTGGTTTCGCTGGATTGGTCATGCATAGAGTATGAGTCCACAATTGGCAGGGTTACATAAGGCTTTTCACACGGAGCAGGGGATCGATCCACTTTGCGATCAATCGCTGTTTTTTGAGACTCGGCGCTATTTCTGACTAGTTTTTGGGTTTTTGTTTAAAAAAAGTGGGGGGTTTTGGGGTTTTTTTTTTGTTTTGTTGTTGTTTTTTTTATTTTTTTTCTACTGTAGACACTCTTGCACAATAACCCTTAGTTACATGTAAGCTTCCAAAAGAAGGGATTTAATGAGCTGCTGCTTTTGGCATAAATACTTGTTTCTAGACATTTACGGCAGGGTTGCGTTCACTTTTTACTGCTATATGCCATTTTTAAGTAATATTACTTGTCACCTTGTTTGCTTCATGCGAAATAGCGCAGCCGTTGTGAAATTGAACGGACTGAATGATAAATTCAAAATGGCAATATCGCTTACATAAGTGCATTTACTGCATTAAAAGCTGTTATTTGAGGACGCACCACAGTGACGTGTCAGAGTTGGCCTAGTATCATAATGAATTTTATGGCTGTTTGAAGTCTCAACGCTAAAGTGGATCGTCACCGCTCATGTGAAAAGCCTTAATATACCAACCAGACCACCCACCGCCACCTCTCCCCCCCACCACAAAACAACGACTACCAGTACTCTCTATGTGTCAATCTTCCAGTAGACACACAAAAATTTGTTCACATATCATTTGAAATAATAGTATTAAAAGCATGCCTACCTTTTACATATTCCAGTAGAATCCTTTTCCTTGCCTGAACCCATCACTTGAAAACCTGATTGTCACCGTCTGATATACCTTTTTCCGATATGTCTGGTTGGGGTAGCCTGCTACCGCAAAGCGTATATTTGGCTTGGACCTCCATCACTGATCTCTAATGAATCACTGCGACCATTGGTGTCATTTGTTCAAATCGAAAAATTAAAACTTGGACAAAAGAGACCAATAGATTTAATTACTTATTTTCTACCAGTGGTGGGGGGGGGGGGGTAGGGGGGTTTTAGGTTTGTTTGTTTTGTTTCTTGTTGTAATTTACCTTTTTATTTTCTTGCTTGTTTTGTGTTTTGGTTGTTGTCTTTTGCTCCTCCTTTCTCCTCTTGCGCCTTGGCATTACGTTTGCCCCTTCCCAAACTCTTGAACAAAAATCTGAATGTGTCATTATTATCACGCGATATTTTCGCATTCCAAACCACTTTCTTGTTCTTAATATCAATTTCCTTCCTAAACAGTAGCGATTGCTGATTGATCACCATGTTTTTATGGAAAAATTGAAATGGCAATTTTTTGGTGATGTCAGTGGTATCTGGTGTATCCCAAATGTTTCATAAATAAAATTGGGCAGAGCTACTTGTATCTTACTAACAACATAACTTTGACGTCACCATCGAGTCCGCATCTTTGGCACTCCTGTCGTAGTTGGAGAAAATGTGAGGCTCTTTGATAAAGACTAGTCAATGCACTGTCTGGGTATTCATACAGCTTTGGGGGCGTTTCCGTAACCGACCCACTTTTTTTTTTTTTTCTGACACCTTATGAATTCGGAAACCTTAACGGAATAAACTGTGCTTTATTCTGTGAATGGTTTCCGATGACCAGTTAACAGCACTGTTTGAAACATGTTAGGGCCTGGTATCTTGAAATAGGTCGGCCTGACGGTTACCCCCTTGGTCAATTGTTCTGTTAGAGTTTTATTACTATGGGCCATAACGATTCGCAGTATGGATCGCAGGCAACAAAAGAAGTTACGTAGGATTATTAACTGGTCTATTCATAATTATCAGAAAAAATGTGTCAGATGGTCAGGTTACGGAAACTCCCATCTTTGGGGTTGTCATTTCATTGGTAAGTTTTGCTTTAATAAAAAAATACAAATTTTCCAAAAAAGTTCTTGGAAAAGTGGTGTTCTGTATACAATTTGAGTGAAATGAGCAATTTTTGAGAGTGATTTGTTGTGCCATTACCTTATGGTCCCACTCATTTTTCTGGATTGATAGCCATTTACAAGCAACAAATCCCTAGGATAGGGATCGGGATAATTTGGACTAACTGATCGCTCCGGCTAGGTCCATATCTCTCTGTAGGTCCACAACCTGTAAGAGGAAAGAAGAGGAAGTATCTATTACCACTGTGTACAAGTTTGGAAGAAGAAAGTATTGAAAACTGCCACAGCTTGTATATATGCTGTTGTGACTTAGGGTTATACAAAATATGTCGTTTCTGAGCTATTGTCTTTACAAAATTGATTGGCAATCAGGAAACGTTTCCCGACAAAATCAACTGAAACTTTTTTTTTTAAGCCTTTATCACTTGTAACTTATCATACAAAGTCATTTATGTGGCCTTCCCGACTCTCTTACACACACTTTAACATATTCAAAACACCACAAAGTTAGTTTCTTGGACCGCTCACATGAGTATATTATGGCTGTGCTTCACCCTCCATTGGCTTCCCTGGAAAAAATCAATTTCATATCACATATAAAATCCTTCTCCAAGTCCTGACTACAAGTGTCCTCTGGACTTGCTCTGATTTATGCACTGAATCCTGACTAAAAACCATTTTTGCATTTATGTCACATTCTAAACTAATTCCATTGCTACAGCAGTTTTTACTGCTACTATCGTAACAGACCTTAGGACTTTTTGGGTGTGTTGGGTTTTTGGTGTGTTTTGTATAATGTGTTTTTGTATAAAAAAACCCCAGACTTGATATTGTAATCTTCTTTGAAAACCCATCACTGTTTATACCCTTATTGCATTTTGTACTAACTGATTAATGTTTTATTTCGCTTGTTGTTTATATCTTTCTTATCAGGTTACTGATTTTTTTTTGGTATGTTTCATGTCATGCGCTATGGGATGGTGGCTAAGTGCTGATATGTTTAGATTACTTTTGTATTATGATTATTATGAAAACAACACCGTTGGTGGTCATCCCTTGCCTGTTTGCCATGTGAGGGGTATTTTTACATTTCTTATGCTATGTGGATTAAATGATATCATTTTTGAGCCCACTCAAATGGTCCAAATACAAGGAAATATTTTTTTAATCTGAGTTTGAATGAACAAATAATTTCATTATACATTAATATTTCCGCATGTTGTTTAAAACCTTGAATGGAGATTAAACAATTTCATTTTTAACTTAATAGAGAATTGCCTTTTTTAAGTCGTGTATAAGACACTGCAGGCTTTCTTGTAAGCTTGTGTTAGTCAGTCAAGGTCACAATACTATTTGAGCAAAATCTCTCTTTTGTAGTATGGCGTAGTAAAGTGCAACGGAGATTTTGAGTCCCCTATATTTGCCATAAAGTAATTTTCAGTAATTAGACCTCAATGATGTCTTACGATTTTATGTGGCTACAGACAAGGCCTGAACAGATAAAAAGGCGATTTTGATTTGCTATATTTCAATATAAAACATCGCTTATTTCGTATTTTGCTCCTATCAATTAGAAATTTCACAATTTTTACCAAAGAAACTTTCTGCGCTTAATCCTTTCAGATGGGGAGTTTTTTGATGGCAGCTTAACATCAGGCAAAAATCATGACTTTCGATTTTTTTAGGGACCCCTGATATGTGAAATCTCATCGTTGCACCTTTAAGGTTACCAACTAAAAAAGCAGGGTACTTTGGGCTGCTTGCCACATTGAGGTCTCATTGAAAAACTAGTTATTTTGTTTAAGGGTTTGGGTCATACTTTAAATTCTGCCGTAAGTTTCTCTTCAACTTCGCAGTTATGTGGTTGGCATCAATAATGAACAATGATATTCCTCAGCTCTTTTATGTTTTTACAAAATAATGGTTAATGAAACAATATAGTTATCATCTGACACCAAATATCAGTTTGATGAAGTACTTGAGGCATTATTGGTCACCCACCTTTTAACAGCTACCGTCCCCAATTATTGGTCACAGTTAGCTCCACCTACACTTTTTAAAGGTGCAACAAGATATTTTGAGACATCCATAGTGTCATACATGTATGTATATTTTGTAATACGCTATTTTTTAATAGATTCCTATCTGGAATTTGTCTTCCGAAATGCTTAAAGTTGAAACCAAGGCTATTTTGATTTGCTTATATTTCGTACCAACAGGCTGAAAATTGTTTGTACCAAGAAATATATTTTCATCGCTTTCCTTTCCGTTTCATAGAGGTATTTTTAAAGAAAGCTTTACATCAGTGCTTAAATCTGTGCTTTCAAATTTTGGAGGAACACTATTTGTAAAATCACTCATTGCACTTTATCATGGTGCTGTTGCCTATTATTACTATATTACGATCAGGAAATCATCACATGCGCCAGACCCGCAACAGTATTTTTTAGGGGGGGGGGAATCAGTTAACATATGTTTTTCAAGGGAATTTTCCCTAAATCAAGGGGGGGGGAATTTGGCCAAACGTAGGCTTTATTGTTCCAAACTTTTACACTTTTTGTGACAAAAAAGCATAAACCTCCCTAATTTTGGGCTTGCTCCGCTTGTAAATATTTTAAGGGCCTGTTGGAGCTCTTCTTAGGGGTAAATTTGTGGACGTTAGAAATTTGGGACGCATCCGCCCCCATCTCCCCTCCCCTAGTTACGGCCCTGCACTAATTGTCTATGGTGTACTGTATTTATTAGTAGTTTATTATTTGGGTATTTACTTATTTGAATTTAATTATGTGCATGGTTGGTGGTATTTCAATCACTTTAGTGGATCGTTCTGCTAGCTTTAGTGAACATGAATTTCATACAACTCACGATGGCCACACACCAGTTAATAAAATCCTCATTTCCTGTGTCATAACTGTTTAGATTCCTTGTTTCGGTCTATGCGTGCTCATCGATATTCTCCTATGCTGTGCAAATACACCACCTAGAATATGAAACTTATACTTACTTTGATTTTTGGCAACTTGGATCTCATAGAAGACAAACTGAAATGGAACAAAAAATAATGGAAGATCACAGTCATTAATAAATCATACCATGTGTTTCTTTCTTTGACCCCCAAGACTCATGTAATCCAGTGTAATAAAGAGAAAGAATATGCAGAGAAAGAAGTAATATGGAAAGTAAAAAAGAATATTAGAATACACTTATCTTGAGACCACCTAGTAGGTACATAGTAGCCATTTTGTAAAAAATGTCACAGTTTTAAATCCGGTTTTGGCCCGCAAACGGGGGTGGCCCCGGATTTACCTCGCACTCGCAGGCAATTGGCCTTAACCCCCCTCCCTCCACTTTGCCCGATTCCAATGCATTCGCCTCCCCCTGCCCCCCTCCCCAAACTCAAGCAGTGGCTAGAATGTTCGGTGAGAATCCGAGATTGATTCTTCACAAGATTCTCGTTAAACTGCTTTTCGTGAATCCAATGTGAGTCTCGTAAACTTTAGTGACTTAAACACAGTAGTGAATTAGAAGATTCCGCAACATTTGTTTGGGGGAATCAAGACTGACTCTCGCCCACAGCGACCAATTTCCTATCCCTGTCAGTGTCCTTTCTTAAAACATTTGACCTTTTCCTCAGTAACAAATGAGGATCCCATATTGCACTGTACTTTAAAGTTTTGAATTCAACTTTTTTGTTTTTTAAAAATGTAGGTCAATTTACATTCTAGCCTATTTTTCAACTTTGCCTCACATGGTTCTTTGACTTTGTAATCTGACCTTTGAACTCAATCACAAATGAGGGGATCCACGGCACAATTTGATTCGAATTGAACTTCAACTTTCAATTGCGATCAATTAAAAAAAAAACTTTAACACTTTAGTGACCCACACCTACACACATCACGCACACCGGATTGAGAGAAGGGGTCCCTGCAGCTATCTGCAGGCCCAACAAAATGCTTGTACCGTATTATATTATGATCTTTTGTTAATAGTGACCGACTTCAAAAACTTGTATAAGAATATTTACGCATAAACCGATATTTTGCATGTTTATTTTTCACGCTTACCTGAAAATGGAAGTAGATTTTGTGCATTTAAATAAAAACACCACTCTTTTTTCTCTGAATACTAGCTTCGGTATTGCAGCATAATTTTTGGTAACTTTCAGGTTTGGGAAAACTGAGTAAGCTTTTTTCATGACTCAATGTCAAGTATACAAATCGAGGGTTTAGAGCAATAAGGCCCCATCTAGATCTGCAATGCTACCACATTCGTTAGCGTGTGGCAGGTTAACACTTAATACCAACACAACTGACAAGTGGCAGCTATTGCGATGGGGCCTTCTTGCACTAACCCCTCGAAATATTGTAACTCACTTGTAACTCCAATTACATACTTTTATTTCATGTGTTGAATTTGTTATTTGATTGTCCCATTCATGCATAGATGAAATAATCCCACCTCACAAAAATACAGTGTATTTACAGTACAGTACTATTTTTGTAAATAAACAGTTCAGGGAGTCAATTTCACTGATTAAATATATCACATGCAAAATAACAAAAGGAGTACCGTACAACAAAAATGATCGCCTAAAATATCCACTTAATTGCCCTGCGCTTGCATTGCTAGTGTGCAAGAGCTTAAACATAGTCAACTGCTATGCAAACAATAATTGGTCTATAGTGCGCCTTTTTATGCTTCACTTATTTTGCCTTTTGTTTTATGTGTGGGTAACTAGATTTGACTTACAATTTTAATGCTGACAAATCATGTGCATGATGAATGCAGTGATGAAAACATTAAGTTTGAAAACTTTTAAAAACATTAAAAAAAAAAGGGACGTTTATAGATTTCATTATCATTTATGGGAATTTTTAAAATGGTAATTCGTTATACTGTAATTTCTGCCTGCTCGATTTTTCTTTTTCAAACATTCACAATTTATCATTTGCCATTTTCTAGTATAGTCTATAATAGTTATTTTCTCTACAATTAGCTCATGATAAAGTCACTAATCAGGTGATGCAGCAGAAAGACTCCAAATATTTGAAATTTACATGAATAGCTTTAAAGTGAAGAATGTCATCATTTATAATTCTCATAAGTGTTCCCTTTTTTTTGTTTCTTACTGAGGAATTGACAGAAAAGGAAAAAATGGCAGGTTTTTAAATTTCTGATTTGATCAAACCACTGATAGTGCCTTTAAGATGCATTTTTTGTCCTTTGATGTGGTGCTCAAACCTTGCCACATTTGGGTTATTTATTTCACACTGCAAAGATATCTCTAAACGCAGACCCCATGTCCATGGGATTTACCTCAAATAGAGACCTACTGTTATCGAATGTGTTTTGGAGCCATGTACCAGCTGTTGCCCTTGATACCACAAATCTCATATACAAATATTTTGTGGTAAAACTTTGTGATACTGTACTTGCGATTTAACAGAATCCACCAATTTTATTAGTGTAATTGTGGTATCCCATACATAGAGCATATTTAAGGACAAAGTTGTTGGATATGTACTACTTTGGTGTAGTAAAGTGCAGTGTCATGCCAGAGCTTGTGCTCTCTTTCATTTTGGCTAGATTCCTCTGTGTATTTTGGTTATGGGGGGGGGGGGGGAGGGGTCCATTCTCCCACACAATGAATATGTTAATTAGCATTAAAAATGCCGGTAATATACTCATTTATCAACTGGAATAGAGGTAGGTGCGTAACAGTGGTTATTGTCAGAGGGTCAAATTTCCAGTTTTGGGGCAAGGATTTTTCCCGGTTGGAGGTATTTTGAGGTAGATGTTCCGTGGTTGGCAGGTGAAAATCCTGTGTTGGGGCAAACCAGGGCCAATTTAGCAATGATTTTCAAGCTTTCCCGTCATTTGAAGTTTTCTCTTGGGCACAGGCCCCTGCCCCCGCCCGATGGGAGAGGAGTGATAGAGGTACAGCACCTAGGGCGCAACACCTTGGACGCAGCTGAGTTCTAACTCACAGCCCTTTGGCGATGTTGCTCATAATCAATGCTAACCTGCCATTCTAGGGGTATTAAAGATCCCTGACCCATATT
>JAMKCH010039910.1:0-33266 GCA_023653785.1 Ophioderma brevispina
AGTTAATTTTTAAAAGAATAAGTGTAAGAGAGTGGGTGCACAGCGAACACCCCCATCTACAAAAAGACTTATGAATTTCATTTTAGAAACCGTCCTTTCATGACGTAAATAAAATAATTTTGTAAACAATCGTTGGTCACATCGAACCAAACAACAACCGCGACGTCGACAAAAGTTTTGATTAATAAAAAGGCCCATATTTTGATTGAACGATCATTCTCTATTTCGTGAATCATCATGAATATCAGATGTACTTTCGATTCTACGCTGTACTTTCTACACTGTTTTTCTTTTTGGGCATCTACAAGCCTGTCTCAAAAAAATGGTACAATCAAAAACCGATTTTTTTTCAATATTATATCTCAACAAAGTAGTCGTTTTGTACATCATATAAGAGAAAGACCAGGCTTTCCAGCAGTTTTTTTTTTCATCAATTTGCGTTTTCAATCGAGAGATAACTTCCAGTTTCTGCGGAACACAAAACCGAGTTTGTGCCACTTTTCTGGTTGAGTTGAAAACGGTGCAATAATTAAGCAAACAAAGTTGTTGACATTTGACAATCTGAAATTCTTTTAAAAGGGATTAACTTCATAAGGATAACTCTTAAAGAAAAAAAAAAAAAAGCAATATAAAAAAAATAAAAACAAAACACTTGCGTAATGGTGGAAGATATAATGAGTAAGTTCTGGCTTTAAGATAATGTGAAAACTTTGAATAATGTTGTTTTGTTGTTAGAAGAGAATCTTGAACGTACAGCAACCCGGGAGGAGAATTTTTATGTTATTGAAGTTATGAAATGCAAATTCCTACTACCAACACCTTGATACTTGCTTCCATCCAAATTCGATTTTTTTTATTGACTTCAACAATTTTGTAAATCACAGAGATAGTGCAATATTTTAAATAAACGCATTTCTTTGGATGTGGAGTGTTAATTGTTGGCAATACATCCTTCTGTCATGATTTTCACAGATACCAATTTTTTTGCCATAAATTCCAACTCGATTTCTTTACGTGCAATAATTTTGTATTGTTTATTATTTATGAAAAGAAGATATTTATCCATTTAACTGATTATGTTACTATTAAAATCTGTGTCGATAAAACTCGACTCCTTTTTTACTTTAATCCGTGTTTTTGTTTCTTTTTGTCAGTTGCAATCTTTTGTGATGAGCTTCAAGACAGCATGACATTAACTGGCGGCGAAACAATCTTAACTCTGCCCATGAATAAAAGTGGCACAAATCGGTTTTGGTGTTCGCAGTAAATTGATTATATCTCCTGGATTGACAAAAGCAAATCAGATGAAACAAACATCAGTGCAAGCCTGGTCTTTTGTTCTTCAATATTATGCCAATAAGAATGACTTATTTGAAATTTCATATTTAACCAATTTTTTTCTGATTGTCACCATTTTTTTTTTTGAGACAAGGCTGTAATAATGAAACTTACATCTTACAGTCAATGTTCTAGATGAAATAACATTGAAGCTTTACTCCAAAAGTTCTTTGCTTTTATAAGTCGGCTATAATCCTCGACTTCAAGGTGTTCCCCCAAATTCACGCATTGGTATGGTGTAGTGTTTCGGAACTTGTTCTGCTATTTCCGAACTTCAGAACAAAAAAAATCAGTTTTAAATAATATTCATAACTGGATAATACAAACTAATAACACAAACTTCAATTTAATAGATTACTTGCTTACAAATTTCTACTTCGTCTCTGTTAACACAAACCATGATGACATAGATTTAAATATAGATTAATTGCACTAAATGTTCGTAATGAGAACTTGAGCTCCTGCTTCACCACAACAATTAGTTTTGTTTTAATTTACCGATATTTCCTTCAAATAATTACAAATGAATGTAACGCACCTTTAATAACCAAACAATAAAATTCCGAAAGAAATCCTTTAAAGAACATGAACAATTATGGAGAAATCCATTTAAAGCCCTGAACGCTGACCATGCATTACATTTTAGTAATTAAGTATGATATTTTACTTTACAATTCACTGCCAATATTCTTAGGCTCTGTAAACAGACGAGCTCCACATTGCAGCTGAGCCTAGCTGGAGTGGCCCCATCCTTGAACTTGCTGACTGCTACTTATCCAAATAGCTTCAATATTCTGGATGTCCAATAAAATCTTCTGGTTCAACTCCGAAATTCAATTCTTTACTAGAGCTTATGAGACTTTCTATCTCGGATGGGCAGACATGACAGTATTATAAGCTATGACAAAGTATATTTCAAATTTAGATACAATGTCTGCAATTTAGAAGTAACGCGCAAGCAAGATTCCATATACCCAACACTAACTATAATGTCCCTTCATAATGAATAATAGTAGTAAAACAAATTGTGCAATATCAAAATACAATGACCATTTGTATTCAAACAACACGATTTTGGTGATGCAAACTCCAACTATCTGGCGAAAGCAGTGGTCACAAATGCTCCATTATTCAGACTGACCGAGACACCACTACGTTAGAAGTAGTGCCTACATCTGTACATCTGCAATCTTCACAAAGTTTCAAGAATGTGAGCGCACACAGCCAGAAACTTCAAAAGAGAAGTTGCATGCGTGGAACTCGCCTGTGAATACAAGGTGCAACAATTGATAAGTAAAATTCACTGGAAAAATTTCTGTGTTCTCTCACTGAAACAGCTACGTAGTCTCAAAAAAAAACAATTTATGATCGTGTCGTAACATGTTGGGACAGCTTCTCCCGGACGATCCCCTCATTGTTTATGGCCTCCTCCATTTTTTTTTTTTTTTTTTTTTTTTTTTTTTTAATTTTTTAGTTTTTTTGAAAAAAAATTTCTCACGGAAAAAGTACTATTTTTATTGCTTTGTCTACTATAAAAGAGAGAAAGGGGAATACCCTACCTAGTTTGTTTTTTGCTAAGTGCCCTGTTTAGATTGCACAATAAGCGAATGGGGATTCCCCTGAATGCTAAACTTAGAAACTGAGGTCAACTTGTTTATTTTTTAAGATCAAAACATTGTAGATCAGGGAATTCCCCCACAAGTTATATATGGAAAGTGATGTGATCAGGTTATGTTTAATGCATGATGCTGTTGTAATGTATATTTTAATACTTGGGAAGTTTTATGAATATTGTGTATATAATGAGAGAACCTTGGAGCAGAATATGGCCAGCAGCCACAAGTAACAAGTAGCTAGAAGTTCTAGATAGTTTTAATCTGCAATGAAGAGCATACCTGTACTTGGCTGCCATGATTTATTAACTTTTCAATTCCATGTGAGCAGAGTGCTGTCTATTCTACTCTCGTCCTTTGAAGAGCGAAATTGTTTGGGAATCACAATATGATTCCAATTGTGGACAGATAGAATCGTGGTTATTATCTTGGCTATATACTGGTGGAGTATTATTGTCGTCGAGGGACTTATGTAACCTTGTCTCTTGAACTGCTGGACAAAAGTATCTTCAAGACTGAGAAGGTTCCCATGGAATATTACCCGAGATTTATAAGCGGACTTTGCATGCTGTCATGTTTTTGAGGTCTTCGCTGTGAGCATATCATCGTTGAAACTGCAACGCTTCATGTGAACATTACTGGACGTCTTGAGGACAATAAGTATTAACTAATTGTGTGTAATTGTGTAAAAGTTTATATACGTAATAATTGTTGTTTGGACATCCAAATTCTTGAAAACTCACGTGATTTGAAACCTGTTATATTATAATAAATATCCGTATCCGTTGTGCACAAGGCTATTTATTTGTGTTTGAAGGTATTTTCTTTCTGACCTTTGACACATACTATACGTCATAAACACATTTAATTTTTGTCACCTACTCGAATGTTTCAATGGCAAATTTAGACTTGTTTTGCCTATTGGCTGTCCAAGCCGCATGTATATAGAGAAACGCAACTGTTTAGTGATACACAGAATGACAATATTTTGTATCTATCAAACAAAATATATTACAATTATTTCTAGAAGTGTCTTCTTTTCTTACAAAGCATTAAAAAAATCAATAATTATTAAATTTTGGATTTTTAAATATTTCTGTAAAATAGCTTAATTGTATTTATACTTTCAAGTATAACCAATTGGAAGTTTTCATGGAGTTTGTACACACATGAAGTTTTAACCCTTTCAATTTGTTTCGCAATTACAATTTCCAAAGATAAGTTTTAGAATGTCCGAAAATACACTGAATATGTTCGACAACAATCTAATATGAATATGACTTATATGAATGTTTCCAAAAAGTTTTTGAGGTTCGAAACCGTGATCTGTGATTATAGGATGAGCGACTTCCAATGTTTCTAAACCTAACTTTGTAAGTCTTATGAAAGATTTTTAAAATGCACTACCTGTTAGAACTGTTGTAATTTAATTCCTAAGTAATAATTACCAGATACATGGAATTTTCAGTTGGTCTCTATTGATTAACTTACCTGCCTTTGTTGTACTCCAGGACTCATTCAATAATAGTTCTCATGTTCGACTAGATTAAATGCATTGAAGCGTTACTCAAAAGTTTCTTTTGCTTTTTTTATAAGTACGGGCTATATCCTCGACTTCAAGGTGTTCCCCCAAATTCACGCATTGGTAGTGTAGTAGTTTTTGAAGTTCCCAAAATAGGCTCAAAAACCACATGTAAATGAAGTAGTAATCTAGGTGGCACCGTGTTGAACAAAATAAAGATTTGACAGTCCAAAATCAGATTTTGTTCAATCCCAATGTGCCGACATAAATTTGGTTACACATCTTATTCAAGGTTATTCCTAATATAAAAATGTTTTTGGGCTCAAAAAAAACATTTTCACTTGTTTTGGAACTTGTTCTGCTATTTCCGAACTTCAGAACAACGAAATTCATTTTAAATAATATCATAACTGGATAATACAACTTTAATACCCAAACTTCAAAAATTTAAGATATTACTTGCTTACCAAATGTCCTACGAACTTCGTCTCTGTTAACACAACAGATGAATATAGATTTAATATGATTAATGCACTAAATGTCGTATGGACGTTAGCTACCTGTTTTCACCATCACACCCAAGAACTTAGTATTGTTTTAATATTTCTTTAATTTACCTACACAAATGAATTACCACATAACCACCTTTAACCACACATGACGCAATAAATGTCAAAGTTAAATTTATGAATATTAAAAAAAGTAAAAATTATGAAAGAAATCCATTTAAAGCCCTGAAAGCTGACCATGCTTGTACATTTTTAAGTATTAGTTGATATTTTTACTTACAATTCACTGCACCATATTCTTAGGCTCTGTAAACAGACGAGCTCCACATTGCAGACTAGTCTAGCTGGATGGCCCCATCCTTGAACTTGCTGACTGCTACTTTTCCCGATAGCTCAATTCTGTTGTCCCAAATAAGGCTTCTGAGTTCAACTCCTAAATTCAATTCTTTACCTAGAGCTATGAGTTTTTCTATCTCTAGATGGGCAGACTGACAGTATATAAGCTATGACAAAGTATTCAAATTTAGATACCAAATGTCTGCAAATTTAGAAAGTCGCGCAAGCAGATTCATATCACACCTAACATATGTCCCTTGATTAATGAATAAATATAGTAAAACGAATTTTGCACTATCAAAATACATGACCCATTTGTATTCAAACCCAATCTTTGGGATGCAAACTCCAATATCTGGCGAAGCATGTCACCAATGCTCATTATTCAACTTTTTTAAAAAACCAGACACCACTACATTAGAGTAGTGCCTACATCGTACATCTAACTCTCTGCTGCAAAGTGTCAAGAATGTGAGCACACACAGCCAGAAACTTCAAAAGAGAGTTGCCTACGTGGAAGCTCGCCTGGAATACAAGGTGCAACAGTGATAATTAATCCCTGAAAAATTTCTGTGTTCTCTCACTGAAACAGCTCTACTAATGTCTCACAAACATTTATCCGTGTCCTAGACAATGTTGGACAGGCTCTCCCGGACGGCCCCCATTTTATTGGCCTCCAGTTTTCTGATTAACTTTCAAAAATATTATTTTCTCAATTTATTTGAGAAAAGCTTTCTCACGGAAAAGTACTTTGTCTACTATAAAAGAGAGAAGGGGAATCGGCCTAGTTTGTTTTTTGCTAATGCACCTGTTTAGATTGGCGCAATAAGGGAGTGGGGAATTCCCAGGAATGCTAAACGTAGAACGTGAGTTCACTTGTTTACTGTTTTAAGATCAAAAACTTGTAAATCAGGAATTCCCCCCACAAAGTTATATGGAAAGTAATGTGATTCAGGTATGTTTATGCATGATGCTGTTGTAATGTATATTTAAGACTGGGAAGTTTTATACATATTGTTATATATGAAGAGAACTTGGCCAGAAGATGGCCAGCATCCACTAGGTAACAAGTAGCTAGAGTTCTAGATGTTTTAACTGCAATGAAGAGCAGACCTGAACTTGGTGCCAGGAGTTATTATATTTTTCAATTCCTGTGAGCAGATTGCGGAATTATTCTAATCGTCTTTGAAGCCAAAGCGCTGGGAATCAAAATAGGAATTCCAAATTGTGACATATAGCATCGTGTTATTATCTTGGACTGACATCTGTTGATATTAGTGTCGTCTGAGGACTTATGTACCTGTCGTCCTTGAACTGTGATAAAAGTTATCTTCAGGACTGAGAAAGCTTCCAATGGAATTACCCGAGGATTTATAAGCGTGACTTTGCATGCTGGTCCATTTTTGAGGTCCTTCGCTGTGACACATATTCATCGTTGAACTGCAACGCTTTATGTGGACATTACTGGACATTCTTGAGGACAATAAGTATTAACGAATTGTGTGTATTTGTGTAATGTTGGATATAACGAATAATTGTTTTTTGGACATACCAATTCCCTTGAATCACAAACCATCAAAGATCTTGAAACTGTTTAAATTATATAAAATTCGGATCACTTGTGCACAAGCTCATTTATTTGTGTTTGAAAGGTATTTTCTGACCTTTGACATCTCATACCCTAACACCATTGTAATTTGTCACCTACTCGATGTGCACATGGCATTTGACTTGTTTTTGCCTAGTGGCTGTCCAAGCCGCATTATATAGAGAAGACGCAACTGTTATGTACACAGACTGACAATATTTTGTATCTATCAACAAATATATACAATTTATTTCTAGAATTGTCTTCTTTTCTACCAAGGCAATTAAAACAACATCAATAATTAGTACAATACGCACTTATAACTTGCGGAGTACTCCTGTTAAATTGTATTATACTTTTCAAGTTTATAACACTTGGAAGTTTTCAATGGAGTTTGTTACACACATTGAAGTTTTAACCCTTCAAATTGTTTTCCAATTAAAATTTCCAAAGATAAGTTTAAATGTCCAAAAATCAATGAATATGTTCGACAACAATTTAATATGATATGACCTAATAATGATGTTTCCAAAAGTTTTGAGGTTCACACCGTGATCATGTGATGATAGGATGGAGCGACGTCCAATTTTTCTAAACCTAAACTTTGTTAAGTCTTAGGAAAGAGTTGTAAAATGCCACGTACTGGTTGAGGACTGTTGTAATTTATTCGCTAATTAAAATTACCAAGATTCATGGAATTTTAGTTGTCTCTTAAGTGATAACTTACTCTTTGATGTACTCCAGGACGTTCATTCATAGATTCTCCATGTTCTAGATGATGAAATGCATTGAAAGCTTTACTCAAAGTTCCTTTGCTGTTTTAAGTACGGCTATATCCTCGACTTCAAGGTGTTCCCCCAAATTCACGCATTGGTTAGGGTTAGTAGTGTTTGAAGTTCCCAAAAGAGCTCAAAAACCAACATGTAAATGAAGTAAATCTGGTGGGCACGTGTTGAACAAAATAAAGATTTGAACAGGTCCAGTAAAGATTTGTCCAATCACAAATGTGGCCGACATAAATTTGGTTAAACAAATCTTAAGTTCAAGGTTTATTTCTTAAATATAAAACATGTTTTGCGGGCTCAAAACATTTAAGTTTCTGAACTTGTTCTGCATTTCCGAAACTTTTCAGACACAAAAGAATTCATTTTTAAATAATATTAATAACATGGATTAATAACAAACTAATACCCCAAACTTCAATTAAGATGATTACTTTGCTTACAAATTTCTACTCATCCGTTAACACAAACATGTGAATATAGATTTAAAATAGATTAATGCACTAAATGTTCGTAATGAGAACTAAGCTTACAAGCTTTCACCACAAAACTAGTATTGTTTTAAGATTTCTTTAATTTACAAATGAATTTACCACCTTTAAACCCCAATGAAAATCGCTGAAGAAATCCTGTTAAAGAAACATGAAAAATTATGACAGAATCCATTTAAGCCCTGAAGCCTGACATGCATTTACCTTTTAATATTAATATGATATTTTACTTACAATTTCACTGCAATATTCTTAGGCGCTGTAAACAGACGAGCTCCACATTGCAGCTGAGTCTAGCTGGATGGCCCCATCCTTGAACTTGCTGACTGCTACTTTATCAAGAATTTAATAGCTAAATCCGGATGTCCAAATAACAGCTTCTGAGTTCTACTCCTAAAATTCAATTTCTTACCTAGAGCCATGACCTAGAGCTACGTATTCTCACAACAACATTTATGATCGTTTCGTAACAATGGTTGGACAGGCTACTCCCCACGAGCCCCCATTTATTTTGTCACCTATTCGAATGTGCAAATGGCAAATTTGACTTATTTGCCTAGTGGCTGTCCCAAGCCGCATGTTATAGAGAGAGACCGCACTGTTATGTTATGCACAGAATAACATTTATGTCAGCTTGTTTGAGTAAAATAAATGCATCTGCCCCTGGAGAAGAATAGTCTATTCCATCCCTTTCACTTTATGCAAATTTTTGGCGTCCTGATTCCATTTGTTTGGACCATCCACTGTGTCTTTTTGCTTGTTGCTATAGCTCATTGACAGGCTCGTTTTCAGGTCGGGTCATTTTTCTTATTGTTGTTTTTTACCTGTCACATCGCAATCGGCCTCTCATGGAGTAGTTTCCAATGTTTTCCAGCATTACACTTGGTTTCCGTAACACAGGCAGAATTGTTTCGCGAATTTTATAGTGATCGGATATTTCCAGCATGCAGCAATAAATTTTGAAAACATACTTTTCGCGTTTCATATTTTAAGCAAAATTAAATAAATTAAATAGCCTCCTAGAAAAACCGTTCAGGTCAGCAAACAATGGCGTCCGTACGCGGTAGTCAGTGACCACAATCAAGGAGTCCACATCGCGGCTCAAAAATTCTTCTAGAACTACCAGGATCTCCCCAAGGACTTTCACCAATGTTGGAGGATATTCCTCTAAGGTTGGGGATGTTACAAGGTTTTTGCGGATAATTTCTCTCGGCACGATCTCTAAACAAATTTCTCTCGGCACGATCTCTAAACATTCGTCTTTCGCTGGCAATGTTCTCAACTATGACGATTTTGATACTAATACAACTTTGCGTGGGCAGTTGGACTAGCTCGTGTGTTTCTTAATCGTGTTCGGATCGATTTTATTGTTATCGTAACAAACAGACAAGTTTCTGCTCAACGGGATAACTCAAGACCTTATCTACGTTTTGTAACAAGGCGAGGACAGTGTTGCAGAGGCCTTGGATGTCAATCCTTCCGGTAGGAGGCTGTTTTCACAACTGTTGCAACTATGCCAGAGGCAAGGCCAGAAATCTTCGGTGAGAGTAATGTTTCCCCTTTATTCAGTTGCAAAATACTCATCTGTGTTAATTAGTCAATTTTGTTTCCAATGGTAGTGTGTACAGCCTCGGCGATGTTTCAATTTGAGTAACTTTTAATCACAATATAGCGGTTGAATCCACTCCACGTGTATCGCGACCTCCTTCTTCATCGACATGTAATAAATTTTCTTGTAAACTATGCACACTCATAAATTGCGTTTTGCAGCATAATTTGTCGATCTCATTCAATTTTCGATCTGCCTCTGTTGTCATGAAGAGTAGCACTACTCATACAAAGACGATATGCCTGGACGCATAACCCCCGCAACCGCGCGCAAGTGGCTGTAAGCGCTTGCTAAAACGAACACGGGGATCAGTCTGCTCATTCAGTCCACGGTAAGGGTATTAGCCGGCTGACTATTTTTTTCAGTTTGTTAAGCCTTATGGACCCATCTTTTTCACATTCATGCGGGGACATTGAATATTAATTTTTAAAGAACATATACAGAGTTTGAATCTTAAAAAGGAATTTTATTATGCTAATTAAAAAAAATAAAAAGTTTTGGAAAAAAGAAAGATTTTGATGACGTCACGGCATTGATTTGTTATTATTTTTGCTTCGGGGGACCCATTCAGTAAAAAAGACGTACGTTAATACCTACATTGGAAAAAACAACGATTATCGTCATCGTACGTTCGGTTTTTGATCCAGTAGGGAAAAGGAAAATTCTGTACTGTTTAGACCATAATACACGGTGTCCTTTTGGAAAAAAATATAGCAACTTTGGGCAGAGGGTCATGTAAAGACCTTGATTTAACAAGTCGGATTTATATATAATGGTCGCCCCGAGGAGCCAACTGATATCTGATACCTGACACTTGACCTGGTACCTGACACGTACACCAAACTATTCCTCGTTACCGTTTCTAACTACAAACGGCAAAGTCACAAGCATCTGTATCATTCTGTTGTGACAGCGTAATCGATCAAGATTGTGAGACTATACATGTGTTTTCTGTACGAGTGAGGGTAGGACACGATCTTGCTCGATTTGGGCATATGGGATTTTCCAAACGGTATTTGTGAAACTGCTACAGGCATTTCTATGGCAGTCTCGGGCCCAGTGACATAAAATCATCGCTAAACCTTTGTTTTCAAAAGATCTTAGTATATGCAATGATAATTAAGAAAAAATATGAGTCACATCCATCATGCTTCTGTTAAATGTACCTGTGCATAACTCAAAAACTCCCAGGAAAAACTTCCCCTGTGCAAAGTAATCTATCATCGGAAAAAAATACCCTTGAACATACGGGCCATGGCTACAGAGCTATGCGCTCTGGACCAATGCGCACCGATACACTCCTAATATCACAAACCCTATATAATTATTATACACCCCAAAACGCATTGCACTCCTTGACAATAACACTTGTACATGATTAGGTTTCTGTTTTGAGTTTAAAGAACTCGTGGGCAGCGCCATTTGAACATATCATTGCCTCGCAGCACTGCAGTGTTTGCGCTCGTATCCCATTGTTTTCTTGTTGTAGGACCGAGTACATCCTATTTATGTTTTTTTTTCCCCCACTGATTGCACTGTGTAAACAATTGCAAGCCCTTCCGTGACACAAGCTGAGTAGTTTTTGTATCATAATACCGTTTAGGAGAGTTATGTAAGGAATTTTATAGACCAGTTAATATCGTACGTCACTTCTTTGTTGCCTGCGAATCGTTATGGCCCATTATTAAAACTCCAACATTACAATCCCCAGTGTGTATCAGTCAGGCCGACCTATTTCAAGGTTCCAGGCCCTAACCTGTTTACAAAACAATTGGTGTTCACTGTCATAGCCTCTTCTAATCGGTGGCGTGGCCTATATCTTTAAATCTGGCTCTAGCCGCAAGCCCCTAGCCCATTTATGTTTTCTATGTTCAAATTTTTTATTTCCAGCTATTATGACCCTCAATTTCATCTATTGCCCGGCAATCAATTTTCGGCTCGTCTAGTTCCTGCTTTTTCAAATTTGAAATAATAATAAGGGTGCAAGTTAACTTTTATACATACAAAATTGTGCGTTTTTCCGTAGGCGCAGTTCTAATCCTGGTCCGTTCTCGCACCCAGCACGCATACGTCTTACGTAAATAAAGCTTATTCAACACAGTTAATTGGACCTGTGGCATCGGTGTATCATGGAAGAACTTTATTTACTTAAAGGGTTCCCCTATTATTTTGGTCACTTTAATCTTCCGTATTATCTAAAACAGGTTTTGTTAGTGAAAGTTACGTTATTTGGACCAAATTTATTGCATTTATTTTGATGGTTACAAATTTCCCCAATTTTTTCTGGTTCGGTTGTAGTCCACCTACAGAGAACCTCTCAGGGTTTATTGGTTTAAAGTTAGCCAGGTTACAAAACAAAAACGCAAACCTTGGTTGTAATTGCCTGCTATCGTAAACGATTCCCCATTGAAAAACCATGCTTGAATTTCTGTAGTGCACGACAGAAAATACAAATCATCATTTTTTTCAAAAGTCGGCGTATTCGGCTTATCCAACAGGTGTGGTCAATACATTGGTAAGCATTCTTAAATATGTTAACACCGGGTCTACCAAATTTGGGGCACCCTTTTCTGGAAATCTCATTTCTCTTTAACACGGTTTCCAATACGCTTATTTTTCGCTTTTTAAAAATTGGCTCTTCACTTCTCCACTAGTGAAACCATTCGCTCGGCATTTTTGCATAAGTGACCTAAGAAAATGGGACTATTTTTCATTATTGCACGTTTCTGTAGTTGTGATTGCGTGCAATCCTTGCTTCAATAGTATTTTACCTGGGAGTACGTCCTGATTCTTTTGTTAAATTGAGTTGTATATTTTTTGGCGGAATTTTATTTATTGTCGCGTTTTTTGCTAGTGCATTAGACTGTAATGTCTCTTCGTGGTATCTTACATTGAGAGCCATTCTCCAAATTTTTTACATCATCCACAGTTTATTTTTTTTCAGTTTATTTTTTTTTTATTTACGGCAGAATGAAATATATAGCAATAAAGTATAATTACATTGTAGGTTGACCGAAATGAGCAAGCTCTTAAGGACGGCCACGCATATCACAACGACAAACATTGAAAACATGAACGTAGCAGGTGCAAGACAAACAGGTACGAGACAGGTGCCATAGAATGTTGGCATATTCATGATACAATAGTATATAATTTAAAACATCATATATTTACATAAAATGGAGACATAATAGTAATTGGTAGATACTAGTCAATAAGCTAAAACAAGATATTTTTTCTTGTAATGTTTTTCTTAACCTGGGAGAAGGTCGAGAATTTTAATTATTATCCGAGATAGTAATTCCACAAAATAGGCCCATGATGGAGTATCGTATTCATTGCCAGATAAGTGTTAAAGTAATGGCGTATGAATGATGCGCGGCCTTGTGGCATAATTATGATAAAAACATTTCTGCGAAATATGTTTGTTAAAGTTTTAGAAGATCGTTGTTGAAGAAACCTTTTGTACATAAAAATCGCCTTCTGCATTCTATGCAATGTCATAAATGGTAAGAAGCTTTTAAATTGTTTAAATAAAGGTAAGAATGAGCAAGCCAGTGAGACCATGGCATACGCTCTGACATTCTTTTTTGCTTTTTTTATATAGTTATTCAATTGCAGTTGTTTCCATCATCTCAAAACAATGATTGCAATAAGTTTAAGTAAGAAGTACAAGGAGTATACAAGTATAAGAATATCAGGTGTAACACAATGTTTTAATCGAAATAAAATACCAGTGGTATTTAGAGACGATTTTATCGATGGTAATTAATGTGATATTCCAATTAATACATCCCATCAATGAAAATCGCCTAGAATTTTGGTGTCACTGACCCTTTTAAGTTCATTGTTTCATCGATACCTGAATATTGTGACATGTTCTATTACTGTATTTATTTCTGAAGACAATATAATTGGTTTTATTAATATTAAGCGACATTTTGTTGATTTAAACCAAGATGAAATTCCTGAAACGTTCAGTATTTTGTTTATGCCAATGAGATATTAAATTCCCGATGGGATATAATCAAATTAGTATCATCAGCAAACATATAAAAAGACATTTTCGTTGATGAATAAAAAATATCATTAACGTAAATAATAAACAAAAGAGGGCCCAAGATAGAGCCCTGTGGCACACCGTAACGGACGTGATTCGTATTTATTAAGATTATATAAAAAAAACAAATTTATAAAAAAAAAAAAAAAAAAAAAAAAAAAAAAAAAAAAAAAAAAAAAAAATTTAAAATTGACCACCTATTGAATTCTATCTGGTAAGTAGTTTTTGACCACTCGAGGGCTAACGCGCGACACATAATATCGAGTTTATAAAGAAGAATGTCATGGCTAATGGGTCAAAAGCCTTCGAGAGGTCCAAAAAGATACCCAAAAACCATGATTTTCTTGTCAAGATTAGTAATAATTTCGTTGTAAGCTTCCAAAACTGCCATATAGGAGGAATAGTTCTTACGAAAACCAAATTGACGGTTGTGCAGTAAATTATAACGCGAGATAAAATTATAAAGTCTATTATGAATTAGTCTTCAAAGATTTTAGAGAAGGCCGGAAGAACAGAAATGGACGGTAATTTTAATTGCATTGGCATTTATCAGATTTGAACATAGGAATAAACTTTTCGCAACTTTAAAGTGAATAGGGAAAACTACCGTTTGTTATTGATAAATTAAAGATATGACGTAAGGGGGGACAGCAATGATATGTTTAATACTTTTAATGATACCTGGTTTTATTTCATCAAATCCTGGACATTGTCTGTTCAATTAGATTCGATGTCCGGTTGTTATATTCATTTCAAAAAATACGCGTTTGCCAAAAGATATTCATGAAAGAAACAGTTTGTTATTCTTCATTGGACCCCAAACAAAGATCATGGGTCCAACCTGAAAAATGGGTCTCTTTGGATTTTTATTCAATTTACGATGATTGTGTATTGGCAAACGACACAAAACTGGGTCCAGTTGAATATTGACTTTTGACTCGAAACTTTTGTGGCAGACTCATTTTCGAACTAGGGGTGCTTCAAAGCATGTTACGGACAAGTATGGACCTTGCTTTATTTCGGTGTTTGCGCGTGCATTAATGTATGGGCATACAGGGTGAGTCAAAAAAAAAGTACAACCAAATTGGCGATTTTTCATGAAAAACCCTCTGTGCTATTCATATATTTTCTTTTGTGTATGACATCCCTGTTTGGTAGCTCCCATATAAAAATTACGACATTAAAATTGATTAACGCGATCAAAAGTTACAGCTGCAGAAGTGAAGTACCAGTGGGAAAGACCGAACAAGTTACACGCAAGAGTAACCAAAAGAGTACACTTGGTTTTACGTTCAGCTTGGGATTTGCATCATATCCTCCATTAATTACACATTTGGAATAAATGTCAGGGAACACCAGTGAGGTAACCAGTCTGTTGGTGAGGGCGTGACAGGGGGAGGGTAAGGGCGGGCCCGCAATCAAAATCTTTGCCTCCTCCTGGCCCCAAATAGAGATTCGGAAAAGTAATAAAATTTTATGTAATGGCAGAATTACCGGTTCACCCTTGAAAATGTGTTTTAGTGATGGGCCCAAAAGTTAAATGGTCCCATCGCCTGGTTCCCCCTCCCCAAATGCAAATGTCTGGTTACATCGTTGGGTAAGACTGTAAATGAAACCAGATATCCAAATAATATTTAATGAAATCAATTTTTGGACTTGAAGCAACAACTTGCAGCATTATTTTCAACTTGCTTGATTTTCACGTAGTAGTAAACCTTCCAAAATACATAGGGCTGGATAATAGATAAAGAATTAAAATTTCATTTTACTTGCTAATTCATCAATCTTTAAGTATTCTCCATTATTCAACACATGTCCTGTGTAGCATTTGAGTACGGCGCCGAAGAAATGCAACCAGTTACTTTATTTTGAAGCCCTCACGCTGCGTAGTAAAGAGTAGTAATGAGTCTCACGTGTACAGTCAGTGAGCAATTTTTTCGGGGCAGAAAATGGATACCTTCACAAAAATAACTGTAGACTTTGAATGGCTTGATCGATTTTAAAAATTTAAAATTAGTGGTGGAAAGCTGATTAAGGACCCGACCTATCTAACACATGCATTAATATGGTAATTCCGCTAGAATGTTTCTTCATAAAAAAATCCGCTCATTTGGTTGGTACTTTTTTCTTACTCACCCTGTTATAATAAATGAATAGTTGAAATACTTTGATAGAGGTCCTGTCTGTGTGTTCCACTCGTACTAACAAAATGATCACATAGCTCCTCCTGGAATGCTGTTCAATTCAATTTAATTCTGGTGGAGACCTTGTATCTCTAGTTTTTATTGCAAAAGTGACTGCAATAACAACGGTTCGGAATTGATCCTGTTGAACGGTTTGGCATAGATTCAGTTATACCAAGGTGGCGACAATAGGCCTATTGATCGTAAATCATCTCCTCCTCCGACACTTTTACTACCTAATTGTGCAGTAATTGACACCTTCCAACAACACATAATTACTAATGGTACCAAACCTTTATTCGCTCATTTTCAAAACGAGGGTGAAATACTGAGATTTCAATAGATTTTAAGGTTTGAAATGTCTCATTCCTTTTGTCATGTAAAACGTCTTAGGTCCAAAGATACCCAACATCTTTCTTTTCGTGATTGATTTCAAAAACGTATTTTTTTGGAAATAAATTAATAAAAACTGGACATCTAAGATAGTGAACAGACAGTAGAGTTAGATTTAAGTGTCTTGCAGACCTCTATAATCTCATCATAATCAGCGGGTTGAAAAAACAAAGAGTTAATGTGATTCTATTCTTATTCAAATAATCAGTAAAATTAACATTGGAGGTGGGTAGGGATCTTACTTGCCTGATCGGGGCCTACATTTAAAATATTTATTAAAGCCATCAGCCAATTGATGTTGGGATCTGAAAACAGTCATTGTCATTATTCTAAAAATATATGGGAGTTTATTTTGGTGGGCCACGTCATCGTAATCGTCTAATATCTCCAAGTTTGGTTTTATGATGTTTGGGGCTCATTAAATTGTCTGTAATACTGGTGTTTTTTGGATTTAATTAGGAGGGTATAGACCTTACGTATCTTGTAAGTTTAGTTTTATTAGCTAAAGTTGGAGACAAAGACATATATTTTTTATAAAGTTGATCTTTGCGTTTAATTGATTTCAATTTGTAGGTGTTATCCCAAGGTTTAAGAGGGGGTATTCGTGATTTTGAAATTAGTTGATGGACGACGGGGGAAAACTAGTGTTATCAAGTATGTTATTTTATTAAAAGTATTATAAGCGATTCTCGGGTGACTCTTCATTCAAAACAAACCCCAGAACACCAATCTACATTTTGAAGATTATTTGTAAAACATTGCTATTGCGCTGAGTAAAGAACGAGACGGGTAGGTTATTATGGTCAGAATGTTTTATATGATAGAATCGAGTAATTGGAAAATGGGGTAATGAGGTGTGGTAATGATCAGGAATATTCACGTAAGAAGTCCAGAGTTTATTATGTGTTATTAACATTCGTGAAGATGTTGTCAAGAAGGGTTGCAGAGTGATTGACGTAATTCTTGCGGGCCTATCGATGAGAGGAAACATTATTGTTAAATTTGAAAAAATATTAGAAATTCGTGATATAAGGTCCGAGTTCTATTGAGGAGGTCATAATTAAAATAACCCGATATGTAGCATGTTTTGTTTTCATTAGTTAATGTTGGTAAGACAATTTGCTAACTCAGACAGAAATGCTTTGATCAGATCTTAGGCACGATAAATATTTCCATTACTTTGTTGTTGGGCGTATTATTATTATTAATATTATAATTACTTCAAAGAATATAGATTCAGAGTGGTGATTCTCAGCATTATGGCTTTTATTAAATTAAGGTCATGTCTTATTTTATAAGAGAGGGAGTTGTGAATATAAAGTGCCACGCCACCACGACGTCTACCAGAAACGACGGGGGGTATTGATTAATGTTATAATTATCAAGATGAATTAAGTTAGATTGGTCTTCTTTGTACCAGGTTTCTGAAAGACCAATTACCAGGAGAAAAGACAGCTTAACAGCTTAGATAGACAAAACCATGAATCGATACATAATTTGTATAAACTTGTTGCATCATTGATATGAGCATAGAAAAACTCCCGTTAGCTGAATATTGAAGTCAGTTAAGGCGTCATAAAGTACGAAAAGGACTGTGTATTAAATTCATTAAAATATCGTTAACAAGTTATTACAGTTTGCTAGAGCATCATCATAAGATAGGATTCAGTTTAAGATTTAAGAAATTGTTAAATTCAATCGAAATATCAAAACGAGCGGTGAAGAGCAAACTTTAAATTCATTATCATCCAAGTAATGTTGAAAGGAAAATTAAGTCCCAGTACAGTTGAAACATGACCAATTTTCATCAATATCGGTATATTACAACGAATATGATAATTTTAATTACAAGAAGGACAAGTAGCTTTAGGGTTGATGAGGGTAAATATTCTTAATTACAAGAATTGACATTTCAGTGTGGGTAAATCACCTATTTGCCATGAAAAAGCCAACACTCAACAAGTAAACACAGAAATCAATGGAGAATACTGAGATTTGAACAGCAGGCGGATTGAATCAATTTAATCGATACAAAGTGTTCAAAGTACACACCATTGATGGCAATGCAATCTTTGTTTTTTTTTGAGGCATTAGAGACTAGGTGAGATGAGTGGATCACGAAGTTATTTGTAGTATATTTACTACCAAAGCCAGTATTATAGAAATTAAGGAGTGGGTATTTAAAAGTGAGTGAATGGCACTCGCCCAGTCAGTATAAAGGCAAATAGTAGATATGTTCATTATTAGACCAGTTAACACCCCACGTCACTTCTTTTGGGGGCTGCCTGCGAATCCTTTCCTGCGAATCATTATGGGCCCATAGTTATAAAAACTCGAACAGATACAAGTGCTCAGTGTGTAACAGTCAGGCCAACCTACGTTTCAAGATACCAGGCCCCTAACGTTTTTACAAACATTGCTGTTAACTGGTCTATGATGCGTGAGCCTGAGAACGGTTTAAGAGAGCACTTCGCGTGGAAAATCAACAAAAGTCAGATGGTCCTAACAGATTGCGATTTGCATATCCTTACTCCAGATTGCCATCTAACATTTTGCACATTTTTGACGCTAATAAATGCGTAGACATAATTAGAAACAAACATAAATATAAAAATATGGGTTAGACCCCGGAACATTTGTTTCATGCCTTGGCCATATTCGACTTCTAACTGAAATACAGTAATTTGCTTACTTTTTACACCAACCCACCGGGCCGGCTTTTTTGTCTGTAATTAATTGGTTATACCCCAATTAGTCATGCAGAATGGTTGAAAGTTGAAAGTATTTGTGCATTTTGGATGAAAAGTACCAAATTTGGCACAGAGAGCTATTGATATGCTAAACAAATCTGATCTAGGGGCCAAATTTAATTTCTCAAATATGGCCGCCATTTTCAAAAAGGCCGCCCAACCCTGTTAAAAGACATAATATGCAAATATGTGGTTGTAAACTTAGCTAAAGGGCGGATGAGACTTGCTTTAACTTTTTAAATCAATATTTCCCGTTATTTCCCACACAATCGTAGTTTAATCTCAAATGGACGGTCACACATAGGGGCTAAATTCAGCATGGCTGCCGCCTCACAGGGAAAAAGTTGCTATTTGTATTTTAACAGGGTTGACAATAAAAAGCGGTTTCATTTGATTTTTTCCTAAAACTTGGCGACCTCAACATATCCAACCTACAGTATATTGTTGTAAATGCCATGACATGATATACAAATGGCTGCCCAGATTCAAAATGGATTGACCAATTAGAAAAGGCAGCTATTGACCTAACCTTGATATGCTTCAAGGTAGTTATTGAATTTTATATGTCATGGTAAATGTGATAAGATTTAATCAAATTTAAAATCATAATTGGTGTCTGGGAGTGGTTAAACATTTTACATTTTTGTCGTGTGTATCACATAAACAATAAGGCTGCCATGTTCAAAATGCGGTGCACAACTCATAAATTTAATAACATGCCTTAAAGTACTGCTGATTTCTTTGTAAAGTTGTATACTCACAGGTCCGAACTTGCACATTATACAGCGTATCTGTATGTGCTGCTGGTTGCGTTTTACAAAGTGTAATTTCTGAGACTGTTACCATATTCAAAATAGCTGCATGCTAAAGTATCACTTTGTCAGCATTTAATATGAAGTATTATAATATTTACAATGGACCAAAATACCAGAAATATGGATGTGGTCATGCATGAGTCATTTCTGTAACAATTGACCATGTATATTTAGATTGTTTCAGTCATTCAATTACTCATTAATCTCTTCATTTGTTATGTCTGATACTTGTAGACCTCATTCTATCATTTATGCCATGCATCCTTATAGTTTTAAGACTCTAATATAGCGGTAGTTGTTCGGTTAGTGGATGTGTTTGTTGTATGTTTGATAATATTATATCCATGCACACATGCATGAAAGCAGCGTCTACTTCATGCAGCCAATGCTGCTTCTCAAAGATACCAAAGGGTCATGCTTACATACTGTGGACGCAGACGTTGTGATTTTTTTTCTGTGCCTTTGTTCAGCCAGTCCCAACCTCACTGAATATGGCTATCATTTAGGTACCTGAGAAGGAATCGCGGATGCCAGACCTACGACCAGAGAATCTTTGTAATACTGCCTGATGTGTCACCCCTCTCACCGTGCTGTTGCAACAAGAAAGAACCGCATGGGGAAGGCAAGCAAAAAATCTTCCTGAGGTTGTATAAAACTGTTGTGCAAACCTTGCGAAAGAACTACTCTCTTAAGAAGATACCTTGAAAGAGCTACTGCCAAACAATTGAAAAATGTGTTGTTGATAAGGAAAAGAGAACAAGATACGAGCAGCACAACAAGCAAAAATAGGCAGAAAATGCGGGGGTGGGGACATAGCATTGCTGCGAGCTCCAGAGCTACAGATCAGAGTGACTGCGGGTCAGAACATTGCCAGCGCTTCACATCCTGAGGCCTGTATAGCGAACAACCCTTAACGGCCAGAAGACCATCAAAGCATACATATCCAGGTTCAAAAACGATGAAGATATGGCTTTTGTTAATGATAAATCAGAAGATGTTATTTGTGGGTTACAATGGCGCCTTCACTGAATTCTTTGCAACGCGTCCTTGTCCTGTACATTGTCCGCCTCCACACTGCGGCAGACACGACTTCTGCCAACGGCCGTCCTTGTAGGTGCCATTTGTTGCGCCAACATTGGCGAGAACAAGAGATCGTTCCATTTTCTGTGATGCTGTTCTACAATTACAGGTACTGTCCTGATCTTGATTCCAGGTAGCCCAACTTCTGCAAAGGAAACCTGGATTATCCGATTTGCCGTTCTGAATCCTGTGAGACATGACCACTTCAGCCCTGCCAAGGAGTCAGATACTCCAGGTGGCCGGGTGTTGTCTTATTTTTTTTTTCATTTTTTATCAAGGTTCAATACAAATAGATTTTGCTTAGCGTGAGTAGCGAATCGTTGTCTGTCACAAGGCAGCTCTCTTAAACTCCTTTGAGCCTGTTTCAAGGGTTGAGACTGTGCTGAGAGTAATCTACTTGGATTTCAAGGGCGGTAGCAGGCCTGTTCTCTGTCCAGACATAGGGGTGTTTCACATTAGATATTTGCTTCCCCTTTCACCTCCCTCCTCCCCCTTTCCCCCCCCTTCTCCCACTCACCGACCTACCTCTCTCTAAGCGCTCTCTCACTTCCCCATCGCCTTCCCGTCATCCTCTTCCGGCAACCCCCCTCTACCCCGCCCCCACTTTCACCATCCCGGCCCCGCTCTACCCCCCACCCCTACGATCCAACCCACCAACATTATTCCTCTTCCCACCCAACCTACACCCGCACTTCCCCCTACCTCCTTAACACATCTCCCTTAGTAACACCCGACCTACCTCCATTGACTTTTACGACTTAGCTTTCCGCTTCCCAATCTCCTTTGCTTCCCCTACTCGCCCTCTTCTTTTACCTTTTCCCTAACCCCTCCCTCCGCGGCCCATTATAGCTCCGCCTCTACAATGCTCGACTACATTTAACAGATGTTGGTGAGAGCAATTCACTGCCTAGCGCATGTATAAGTTTTCCGTTGACATTCTGTGATGAAGCTGGCAGGAGGCATTAAATGCCATCAAAGCTTCTTGGCAGGGGTTGACCTTTCCCATACATGACAGGCATACTCTGCACACAAGTAGTACAGGACAAGTTCCGTCGATCTTAGGGTATGTGGGCGAGCCACCCATCTGCTGCCAAGGATTTGTTCAAGATGTTATACACGTGAACATACTTTACTCTTCGGTGTCCTGATGTGGGTCTTATAAGAGAGACTGTGGCGTCCAAGATAAATCCTAGTAGACCAGAATTATCGCAGCAATGTCTAGGGGTCTTCCAGAGAGGTTAATATAAGCTGAAATTTGGACTTCACGGTGCGTTAGATAGAGTTGGAAAGTACATAACTGTGCTCTTAATGGAGTTGCCCACGGCGGCTCTAACAAAAAAATCTGAAGCTATCAGACTGCGTTGGCTAGAGGCAGCGATAGATATCCTATAAGGTGTTAGGTTCGAAAGCGTGTCCCATTGTTTTTCTAGCGATGCCTAGTAAAACGGAGGGTCGCCGATTCGAATCCGGCCAGGCGCACAATTTTTTCAACACTTGTGTGCGCTGCGCGCTCGGCTATCCTCAGGGGAAGATTAATAAATATCCATCCTTGTCTACCTGGAGAACTAGTGTGTTAAAATTTTAAAAAACAAATATAATTGTATAGGTATATACCATTCTGATGCCTCATCCGCTTAGAAAAGCGATGGACACGTTCGAACTAACACATATAGATGATATCTATCGATCCTCTAACCAATCCAGTATGATAGTCAGTTGGTTAGAGCCATCGTGCTAGTTAATACGGGAGGATGCAAGTTCGAATCCGGACCAGAGTACCATTTTTCCCACTACTTGTGCGCGCTGGCTATCTCCAGAGACGATTAATAAAATTCCATATTGTTTACCTGGAGAATAAAAGGTAAAATTCCACTTGGTGGGTTTTGTTTGTGTTTGTAAAATTTGGGTGCTTGTGGGAGGTTTTGTTGGATACCTTCGACTCTTTCGGTGGCGACCAGCTTTCTTGCTGTTTGGGTCATATCGGTGGACTCAATTAAGGTATGCCAGATTTTGATCCTTCCTCTGCACATGCTACCTTTAGCCGTTGTTTTAACGGAGAAAGGAATCGGCTTCAAACATGATGGAATACCCTTTATATCCTTTAGCACATACCTTGGAAAGCCTGGTATGTATTCCGTCCTACAGCCTCTTGGTATGAATCTCCAGCCAGGCAAGTATTATTCACTTAGCTAGCTCAGTGGGCAAAAGGAGTTTTGGAGCAACCTTCTTCACGTTCTGTTGTTAAAGTGCCCATAAAATGGCATTTGTATGTCTTAATGACTGCAGCATTGACTAAGAGTCGTAGAACGGAATCAGAACAATCTTGCTACACAGGGTTAGAGATATTTGCCAACAATAGCTATATAGATCAGGATTGTACCCTCTCTTCCAATGGGCACTATTTAAAACGATAGCTGCAGTTTAGGGTCGTTGAAGGTGATGTAGATGTTGACCGTCTATCCATTCTTCGACAGTTGTCCGTCTTTGGCGTCAGTGTAGCCCCATGGGTACTATGGCTGTGATTGAAATCGCCCCAATTGAAGAAAATGAGGTTTAGTGGCATTTCCGAAATTGAATGAGGGTGCTTGAAATATACTGATGGAGGTTTGTAAAATGACAGAGAGCCCGAACTGTCAATGTGAGGACTTCGATGTATGTTGTCAGCAGATATCGAGGTTGCTTCTAAACGGGGTCTGTTTTCACACATGCGCACTTCCAAACTGTCGATGTGGTATCCCGATGGTAAGGAATTTTCATGGAGTATTTTTAGTAAGCAACTTTGCTACACAATTAAGGCTACCAGAGTACTTCTGCAGAGTCAATTAATCTTTTGGGTGGTGGCAATTTGGCATAATTTGAATTTGCCGTTTACAAGTGCCCCGTTAATAGGATTCGTTGCCCCTGCACTCAGTTTAAACAATAACCAGTTTAGAGCACGGGGAAATCACAGATTTTCATTGTGTAACATGATGTGTCAGGTGACCTGTGATTTTTCGGACCGATTGCTGGGGCAATGAATACATTCTCCCACCACTGATGTACATTTTACAGGGCTGTGTAAACCACAGAGACAACATACCAATCAAATAGGGATGGTATGTTATTTTTAATGAAAAAAAAAAAAAAAAACATTCAAGTAGCAGGAGAAATCATGCAGGCAAGTAAGTGACACTTCTAAAAGTAGTGGCATTCGAGGTTTTGAGGCATGTGGCAGCCATCTTGGCCAAATTAGAGCAATTTAAAGAGCATGTAAACAACAGACTTTAATTGATTTCCTCTTAAGTTGATGTGACTTCTTTCATTGAGGTAAGTTATATATCAGTAAGGAACATTTCTTGATAATTCAAATTAAAGGGATCAAGCTTAAGTGACAATTTAGCCGACATTTGGATTTTCGCGCCAATTTTGGATCAAGTCTATTCCTGGTTGTATTATTAAAGTTGATGTGCTTCATCTTAATGCACATTGGTCAAAAACAAAACTGGGAATAATAAAACAAGATCAAGGAAAAAACATTCACTTTTGATAATCAAAGGATATGCTTCGAGTTGGCCGCCATTTTGATTTTCTCCATTTTGGATCAATTTTGCTAAGGTAAACATTGGAATTTACAGCGGGTGTCAATTCAGGGGTATTTTCTGTTAGAAAATGCACGAAACACAATCAAACTGAGTAATCGGATCATATAAAAAACATAGAAAGCCAGTTAAAAAATACATTTTAACATGGCAGCCATTTCGAATTTGGCGGCCATCTTGGAAGGAAATTAATTTGGCTCCTAGACCAGATTTATTCAGGCATATTCAAATGTACATCTGTGCCAAATTTGGTACTTTTCAACCAAAATGACAATAGGTTTTTTGATATATTGCCACCATTCTGCATGACTAAATTATATTCAAATAAGACATGATATTTGCAGGGCTTCAACTTAGTTATCATTTTCATGACCATATTAGTTTAAGCCTATATACAGCACATATCGTTGCCCTATTGGATTTTCCAGCAGTTTTTCCATCACTTCATTAGTTGGCTTTTGGTTTTTTGCTTAAGTATTAGTACACATTTATCTTTTCCATTATGGCATAGTAATTGCATGGCTTGACTAAATTACGTTTTCTGTCAATACTATACTGATAAAGTGGCTGAAACCGTCTCGGATGCTCCAAAGGAGTGAGTCTAAGGCTTGCGTTTCATCAATAATCAAATTGCAGTTGTAGTTTCAAACGGTTTTTATGAAATAAATTAACCAGGGGTATTTTTATGTGGCGTTTTCGGACTTGGCTTGGGACACGTTAAGATCTCTTTCAGGTTTCTCTTGGCTGAGCTATTTTATGCCCTTAAACTCCAATTCAAGCCTTTGCTTATCACCCATTTATTTAATATTAAGTTTGCTCGGTGTGTTCCGTATATTTTACTTTTTTCGGTACTATTTTTCGTAATCTTATTGCTTGTTTGGCCATTTTTGTTTTTAGCGCGATGCAAATTTAATTTTTACACTTTAGTCAGGCTTTTGGTCTTCGTTTTCATATTATTTGAATGCACAATTTTAGTGGTGCGAAGCCCATAATCTATCTCTTTCGGGGTATCTTATCTTGATGAAAATATCTCTAAAATTAAGCCATGTAACTTAGGGGTAATATGCGGTGCGAAGTAAATTAATATATGTCTTTGGGTAACTTATCGTAAAGAAATTTCTCTAATGTTACCCTAAAATGAAGGCCATGTAAGTAGGGGTAATAGGCGGTGCGAAGTAAAGTAATATATCTCTTTCGGGTATCTACCTGGTAGAGATATTCGCTAGCTAAAATCTAAATTAGCCCATGTAATTTAGGGGTAATATGCGTTGCGAAGCAAAACACGCTATATCTTTCGGGTATCTTATCTTGATGAAATTTCTCAAGCTTTAAACCCTAAACCCGGTAATTATTTTTGTTTTTATTAATGTTCCTGTATCTAGCGTCAGTCTAGCCTCACAAGTAAGTTAAAGCGGTGCTGGCACACCTTCACAAAATAGGTAGCTTCTTCATTTTGCTCGCAATTGATGGCTTAGGCCATTGGATAAATGTCGGTGGAATTTTACTCATAGTCTAGCATACCCCAAAAAGGTACAGGCCTAATAAGAGGCTAAAGTTTCTAAGGTCAGGATTCCAAAAAGGTGTTTAGCGCGATTTTAAGCTTGCGAACGTTTATATGTGAGATAAACGTATAGTTAAGTAAACGTAATTCCAAAAAGAAGTTTAAAGTTAAGCACGAATTTAACTCCGCCAAAATGCATCGAAATTTAAACTAGGTTCGGGGCTAGTTTAAGAAAATGTTTTAGTGTGTGTTTCCGTCAAGTGCACGGTCTTTTGCACTGTCTAATTGACAACAAATATGGTGCTTATCATTCTCGCCCAGTTGGTGTATCACCTTAAACGCTACGGAAAGCCATGATACACTTTGTGCGCTCATCCATTAAGGCCCATAGGGCCTTATAGACATTCAAGTTATCGTCTCAATACCGACGATTTTACTCGTGTTTAAAGCTCGTTTAAGCAACCAAATGGTTAAAAATTTTAAAACGCGTTTTTTGTTGCTTAAACGCAATTTTTAATTACGGCGATTTTTAAGCTAAAATCGCCGTACTTCAACAAGTTTTCTTGTATACGGGCCTAAATGTTTTGTTGGCATTTCTTAGCTTCGCCGTATCTTTCAATCATCAATGTTTTATTACCTGCTTTCAAAAGTCAAGTCTCAGTGGACAAGGTCCACCGTTCAAACACGGTTATGCCCACACTTTCTTCCTCAAGAGTGTGCAAATTGTTTTCTGGTAAGATTGGTGGTATCAACGTGAATGATGAACATGAAAAAGAATTTGCAAGTCATGTTTTGAGTTGAGCAATGCAAAGGTAATCAACCACGCTCATGTCATCGGCCCTTTTTTCCCTTTGCGGTGCATCATAGGGCATTGTCGGGTTTGCTTATTTTCTCAGTCCCCTGCTTTTCAGACCCCCGCCGCGTCTCCTGGCCGCTCACAGCTGTGACGATTCCTCTAATTTTTTTTTTCTCATCTTTCTGTTTGGGGGGGGGGGGAGAGGGCGGGGGCCTAGTCCATTTTCCTCCTCAGACAACTGTTTGGCAGTATGGTTTGGTTTTTCTTGCATTGCGCTCCTCATTTATAACCTCTTGAATGTATTTAGGATAAAATGTGGACTATAGCGCCCTTTGTTTTGTGTGCAGTGGGTTTTGTATTCGTATCGATATCTAATTCAGTCACAGGTTATTTAAAACAACAGTTCTTTTTACTGGTAATTCCCCTAGGTACCTTCACCCGTCGCGATTGTAGCGTGCATTTGCCCTACTTCTAACCTAATTTTAATACTATCCATCATCAGAAAAATGTTAATATGAAATTTCAAAATAAGTCATTCAACTTGCAAAATATTAAAGAAAAGACTGCGCTTTCCCAATAGTGTTTTTGTTATCATCGTATTTCGTTTGTCAATTCAGAGAGAAAATTAGTGCGAAACACCAAAATCGATTTGTGCCTGTACATGCATATAGCAGAGTTGTTTGAGTATAACGCCCATGCTGTCCTTAAGCTAAGCTCACAAAAGATTGCAACTAGCAAAGAAACAAAACACAGATAAGTAAACAAAGAAGTCAGGTTTTCGTGACACAAGCTTTAATAGTCAACATAATAAGTTCTGATAACATATTTTCTTTTCAAAGTAATTAAACAATGTTTTCACCGTTTTCACTCAACCATGACACAACTCTATTTTTGTGTTCCGCAGTAAACTGGATGGGTTTTTATCTCTCGATTTGAAAACAACAAATGAGATGAAACAAAAGTAATTTTGAAAGCCATGGTCTTTTTTCGTTTATTGATGTCCAATCGATGCACTTAGTTGAGATTTCATATTGGAAAAAAAAATCGGTTTTCCTTCCGTAAATTTGTTATTTTACATTCATTGTTTGCTTTGTTTTACTTTGTATACGGCAGGGCGGATCCAACCTCACTGAGGGGGGGTGCCAAATATTTTTTTTAATTTTTGCTTGGATTAATGGCTGCGCTGGCTGTATTACGCGCCGCGTAGCGGGCGGGGTTGGTTTCGGGATGGGGTATCCCCCTCCCTCTTTCGCGCGAAGCGCGCAAGGAGGGGGCTCTTAATTTTGATCAATGCCAATCAAACTTTCCACTGTAGTTGAGGGGAAATTTCCTCTCACTTATAGCTAAGTGCGCTGAAAAGTGCATGTTTCGTGACAATTGAGCATGAACTTCGAGTATATAAGTTTATATCACAATTAACCCCCAGTTTGGGGGGGGGAAAAAGTAAACAGTTCAAACCCGAGGCACGTTGACAATGTTTGATATGAAACGACGAGAATCAAGTAAGTGTAAGATAAAGAATTATGTAGCAAGGTACAAGCGTCCTAAACAAATGAGCGAGAAGCTCGCTCTATCGCGGTCGTAAGGGAGGCACCATTAACTTCAAGGGGGGGGGGTGGAGTTTTGGGTGAGAGCAATTTTTTTTCGTTGGCTTTTTGGAGGCAGGTTTTTGTTCCGTCAAGTCATAGGCTGGATGTTTTTTTTTGCCGACTTCAGGAAACGTATTATTTTTTTTTTTGTTTGGTGGCGGGTGACCCATTTTGGTCATGTTTTTTTTATGTAGGCCCCTGCATAGTGGGGGGCCGGGGTTTAGGTAATAGTCAGGCACCCCTTGCAAGTATGCCTATAGCGACGCAGGGTGTGCTGGCCGTGAAGGGGATTTGTGCGCATAACCTTTGCAATCTTACTTTCCCAAAGCACATTTTCCATGCAAATTTGATTAAAAAAACATTTGAAATTTCCAATGGGTCCTTTATAATGCTTATAGTTATGATCATTTTTAATTAGTAAATAATTGATGGAGTTAAGTTTGGTTTGGAATTAAGCTAAATGGTTCTGGAGAGATTCGTATTCAAGCTTCCGGGGTGGGTGCGTGAAGGTACTCCCCCTCCCCTTCTTTGCGAAGCGCAGACCCTTTCAATATTTGCTTTCCAAAACACATTTTCCCATGCATTTGACAGAAACAATTTGAAATTTTATATTTTTTTTATTTTTTTTATTTTTTTTATTTTTTTTATTTAGGCCTATATGTATAATATAGTTGATAGGTTAGTTTTGTTTGAATTTCATAAAGTGTTTCATGGAGAGTTCGAGATCATCTTTCTGGTGGGGTGGCGGGATGGCGCAAAGCGCGAACCCTTGGCAATTTCACTTTCCAAAAAAACATTTTTCCCATGAATTTGATGGAAACATTTGAAATATTTTTTTTTTGCCCCCCCTTTAAAAATAAGTACGATCAACATTTTTAAAAATAAACATTATTTTGGGATGGTAGCTTGGTTTGAATTAAGCATAAAGTGTCATGTATAGTTGGTATATCAAGCTGTCCGTGGGTGGGTTCTGGAGGGGTCCCGCGCACGCGCGGAACCCTGCAATGTTCACTTCCAAAAAACATTTTCCCATGCAAATTTGATGGAAAAATTTGAAATTTTGCTGATTAAGTTACATCAACTTTTTAAAAAGTAAAATATATAGTTTGATGGGTAAGTCCAAGTCTTGTTTGAATTAATCATAAAGTTTCATGTAGAGTTTTGTATATCAAGCTGGTCCGGTTGGGTTGATGCGGGAGGGGTTGTCCCCCCTCCCGCGCGAAGCGCAGAACCCTTGCAATCTTTACTTTCCCAAACACATTTTCCCCTCCCCAGCTTTGAAAGACACAATTTCTAAGTTTAGAATGGTTCAACGTAAATTATAGTTATGATTAGCATTTTTTAAAAGAATTTTTTATTTGGTTTGATTATTTTATTTATGTTTTGGTTGAATTAAGCAAACTGTTTCATGCAGAGTTCGTATATCAAGCTGGTCCGGGGTGGGTGTGCGGGAGGGGGTGTCCCCCCTCCTGCGCGAGCGCTGAACCCTTGCAATATTTCCTTTCCAAACAATAAAACACTTTTCCAATGCATTTGATAGAAACAACTGAAATTTGTAAGTGGTTCACTTAAAGCCTATTATCACATTTTTTGAAAAGCGCCCCCAATTTTTAAAAATTTAATTTTTAAAAAAAGGGATTGTTTTATCTAGTAAAACTATATCTGTGAATGGTTAAGAAGCTCTACATGTCTATGTGTAAACGAAGGAATTTTGTAACTGAATAATTAATATCGAGATCCCCGATACTAATTCACGGCTGCTGTAAACGGTCTTCCAATATGAAATAGCCGGAAATAGCGTCATGTACGTAGCTACGCTCATCTATTCGTTGTTTAAAAAATTGGTTCAGGGAAGTAGTAGAGTCATTTTCTTGAGGTGGCACAATTTCATCATGGACGGTCAAACCTTCTTAGCATTTCATCTTCTGCTGCCGTTAAGTACATCAGAAATCCCAATTCTTATACAAAAATCGCTCATTTATTGATAATACTCATTTTTGAGCATTCTCGTTCGCATATAATGCATGGAGGTGTAGTTTCCTAGAAATTACCAACGTAACTGATCCAAAATATCAAAAATTTGGAAAATTGGGGGCGCTCTCTTCAACAAATGTGCTATTATTGTCTTTAAATTATAGATATAATTAGCATTTTTAAGAAGTAAAATATAGTTGACGGGTTAAGTTTTGTTGAAGTAAGCATGAGGTGCCCATGCAGAGTTCGTATATATCCAGCTGTCTGGGTGCGGAGGGTGTGTCCCCCTTCCGAGCGGAACCCTTGCGATGTTCGCTTCCAAAACCCACATTTCCCCTTCAAATTTGATAGAAACCATTTTATAAAGGCTAAAAAGTAAATATAGTTGATGGTTAACATTGTTATGCAAAGTGTTAATGGATAATACGTATTATCAAGCTGCCGGGTGGAGTGCGGCAGGTGCTGAACCCTTGAATGTTCACTTTCCAACACACATTTTCTCATGCTAAGTTTGAATGGTACCAATATTATATGTGTTTGCACAGCAAATCAATTGGTTTTCCTGATGTATGCCGCAATGGCCCCCCCAAACACAGGGGCCATGTACCGCATAAGCGATGCTGGTGTGGGTGCGGGGGCGAAACTACGTTGGAAGTATTTTAGATTTTTCAAAAGGCATCTTAAATTTTCTACTTATATTATTGTTTCTGGACCTTCAGTTAGTGGATTCCAGAAGAGTTTTGCTCTGGGACATATATTGCATACACAACCACCATGAGCTACTTAGAGATTAATAGTTGCTATACCCAATTAAAATGCAAGTTAATTATAAAATAGTAATATATGCCTACTTTAGTACTTTGGCGAGTAATGTCTGAAAACTGGTGTCATTCTCTTTGTGAATGAAGCACGTCAACGTTTGTTGCGGCTGGCCGTTCACATGCATGCGTAAAGGTAGCACAAGATTGGTCGCAACGGTCAATGTAATGACAATGTGGTCGTACTTTCTCAAACCGGAAAAGCCCAACACTTTAATCAGGTCTGTAATTAACCTTTAAAACCCTTTTAATACTGTGCAAGGTTTTTTTAATGGAAAGCGGGGAGGGGGGGGAAAGTTTTTTTTTTGCTCAGTGGTGGTGTTTTTTTTTAGAAAACCTCCAAACCCCCCTTGAAGTCAACATGGTTCGGCTCAAACACAATAGCAAATTTGTTTGCCAGTTGACAGAACCTTCAAGTCTCCGGGAAATTCGATCTCAGACTCGTTCAACTTTTTTGGGGGGAGAGGGACTTAGGGAGTGTTCATAATACTTTGGTGGGGGGGTTGGAAAGTTGGAGCTTTCGCTGAAATCATAAACTTTTTTTTGTTTTGATCCCCCCTTTTTAGTTCCGATTTTTTTGATCCCCCCCCCTTTAAGGTCTTAAAATTGTTTGACCCCCCCCTCTATACATTCAGGAACAAAAACCGCAGAGATAAAGTGGAGGATGGGGCCCGCACAGTAAGGTAGAATGATGATTTTGCGGCATGGCCGGACTATAGCACAGTTGCCCAGGGCTGGTCCTCTTCTCACACAAAGCGCGGAACCCTTCTCAATACTCACCCTGATATGTATTTTATCATGGCAAAATTGATAGAAACATTTTAATTTTTTTTAAGTGGTTCCACCACAAATACCAAGTTGGCAATTTTTGGTAACGGTCTTAAACATCAAAATCGCAATCATTGATGTGCAAGATCATTTTTTAATGAATGATCATTCATAGTACAGCTACGTATAACATGAAAGGTATCCAGTCTTGTTCAATCGAATAAACTTCCAGTTACGAAACATCCGTGAATAAAGAAATACTTGGACAAGAAACTCTTCATGTGGGTAAGGGCTTTAGTCATCTCTCGTCTGACTATGGTAATCTTCTTCTTTCCTGTGCTACAGAATACAGCCTGCCTAAACAAATGGTACAATCAGAAAATAAAATTGGTTTTAAATATGGAATTTCAAAATAAGTTCATTCTACTTGGCACAATATTAAAGAACACAGACGGCTTGCCAATGGTGTTTGTTTCATCTAATTTGCTTTGTCAATCCAGAGATATAATCAATTTACTGCGATGGCGACCAAAATCCAATTTGTGCCACTTTATGCATATGCATGGGCAGAGTTGTTGTCGCGCATGTTATGCCACGCTGTCTTGAAGCTCACAAAAGATAGCAACATGGACAACAACGAAACAAAATAGAGGATAAAGAAACAAAGGAAGTCTAGTTGTATCGACACAATTTTTTATAGCAAACATAATCAGTTCAATGATAACTATCTTCTTTTCATAATATACAAATACAATATTTATTGCACGTCAAGAAATGGAGCTTTGAATGTCTAAAAATTTGTATCTGTTAAAATCATGCAGAAGGATAAATGTAATGGGCAACCAAAATAAACACTTCAAATCCAAAGAAATGGTTTCAAAAATTACATATCTTTGTGGATTACAATGTTGAAGTCAAGTAAAACATGAATTTGGAAGCAAAGTACAAAGGACTTGGTAGGATTTGCGTTTACGATAGTTTAGGACCATAAAACTCTCTTTCCAGGTTGATGTACGGTCATGATTCTCTCTAACAAAACCCCAAGAGTATGTCGAATGCTATTCACTTAATCTTAAAAGCCAGAACTTACTTATCATAACTTTCACCATTACGTAACTGTTTTCGTCTCTTTTGGAGTTTCTATATGAAGTTAATCCCTTTTTAAAGAATTTT
>JAMKCH010039911.1:0-30878 GCA_023653785.1 Ophioderma brevispina
CCTGCACTGAGCCCCCCATGGAGGCCAGCCCCGAAGGCATACAATGAGGGCGCCGATAACGGAAACAACAAACGGTGTACCGTAAAGCGGAACCGTAGCGGGAACTAGCGCTGGCGAGCCGCCACCAGTAAAACCGCACGGAACCCCGCGTGCGCGGGGGCCAACCCGGACGCAGAGTGAGCGCCCCATCTAGCCTGTGAAGGCCTGGTGAAGGAAGCAGCACAAGCCAGATTAACCCCGGCGGGGCTAGCAGGCAGGCCATGCGGGGTGTGCCGAACGGAAACACCCACGGGTGTACCGTAACAGCGGAACCGAAGCGGGAACTAGCGATGGCCGAGCCGCACCAGTAAAGCACAGAACCCCGCGTGAGCGGGGCCAACCGGCAAAGCGCTGCGCGCCCCCACTAGCCCGTAAAGCCTGGTTGACGGCAAACAGCACGAGCCAGATTAAAACCGCGTGGGCTAGAAGATAGCCAAGCGGGGTGTGCGGAACGCTGAACGTAGCAGGAAACTAGCGCTGCGACACACCGCACCAGAACCGTGCACGGTACCCAGCGTGAGCGGGGCCAACCTGGCGAAGCGCCGCGGGCCCCACCTAGCCCGTGGAGGGCTGGTGAAGCATGCAGCATGAGCCAGATTGACACCGCTTGGCTAGCAGGCTAGCCAGGCGGGGGAGCATGAGCATAATAGACAACCGCAGCGCCCCGAAGCGGGGCGCCGGGAAACCACCTCAGGGCTGGACGATTCAAGCCCCGGGACCGGTACCACGGCAGCGCGGTCCAGAGTCCGAGACTCCTAACCACGAGCGCCAGGTGTCGGTACTAGCGAGGATCGGCCCGAGAAAACACGGGCGTCACCATAGCCAACACACTGCTACCGGACGGACTGCAGCCGCCTAATCCCACAGGGAAGGGCAGAGCAGACCATGCCGCCTGCAACGATAAAGCAACGAGCTAAAGCAGGCGAGCCAAGCGGGCAGGGTACTAGTCAGTCAAGCACCCCGAGGAGGCGGGAGGCCGACTAGCACGCTCGGAGAACCGAGGCTGACTATACCGGGATGGTCTGCCAGCGCCAAAATCCCCCCCCCTCCCCATAGGGAAAAAGCCAGAGCAGACCGCGCTAGCCTGACCGGAGAAGCCCCTAGGGCTAGACAGGCGAGCCCGCGGCCGGTAGCGAGGTAGAAGGGCGGGGAAATCCCGAGGCGAGAAACGCCTACTAACACGCCATGAAGTAGCCGAAGATACAACATCTTTAGGTGCTCCAAAAGCAGCGGGGCCGCCTTGGAAGAACCTCGGACCGGAGGCCCGAACACCACCCCCCCCTTTTTTCCCTTAGCGAAATAAACAGGGAAAACTGTGTTCAAAGGCGAACCATTGAAAACAGAAAGGCCACGCAAACGAAACAAACACAAACGGAGCGACAGCGGAAGCCAGACCAGTAATTGACGCCCGGAAAAAGAGGGTCGCGGGGCGGCAAGCGCAAGACGCTGAAAAGTGGGGTGAAACGAGCAATGGCGCGCGGTCGAGAACGAAAACGAGCGATGACAACAAAGGCGAGCAGCGGTAAGACCCGGCCCGCCAACGCGGAGCCAACGATTACCGTCGCGGGAACAAAGTCACACACGGTAAAGAATTTCCAAAGTCAGTTTTTCACATATTTTATTGAAATACAACAAGCAAAGAATAAATAATGGACACACTCAACCAATAGAATGTTTATGATAGTATGGCAACTACAAGAAACAGGAAAACGGTCACAAAAAGCAAAGGCATACAAAGCACGCAAACAAGTGCGGCAATGGCTGTCTTTGATTACTTCTTTTCCCCTACACAGATCACATGACAGCATCGGCGGACCAAAAAAAAGGGTACACAATAAAGCTCTCCGACGGCTGAATAATTTTGGCTGCTAATGACAGAGACTGCGAAAAGCGGTCCGTTTGGTAGGCTAGCCAAAACGGAATTGAAAAGCTGCTAAGGTCGACAGGGTGTAACCTGGGGTCACTGGTTGAGACCATTTCTCTTGTAGGGGTGCTCTAAAATAGGTATTTTGGGCATTCACTTCTCAGAAGGGACAATGATTATGTTTCAGTCACATTTGGTTGTAAAGGAGGGAAATCAGTTTCAGTGTAATGATTTGTGTTATAAACACATCCCTCGACTTATTTTCAACCTTCCAATTGCCCCAAAGCACACACTAAAATTTCACCATAAAAAATTTGCATATGAAAGGTTACAGCTGACGTTTTTCATATATTAATTATAAGTATTTTGCTTTTTTTTATTTCTTCCAAGAATATATGTAGCACAATCCTCCCATATCAAGTTGTATTAATCCCACTTGACTTAGGCACTTAACATTAGTCTTCTCTCCTTTCTACAGTTACCTGCCATGTCCATGAACCATCCAAACACAGCCCCATGTTGCAACCCTTGCCCAGCCATATACCATGCCAATCTACCATCACCACCATGCGAGCCACAAGGCAGGCTCCTCCTTACCCACACCCCTCTGACCCCTTACAGTGACATCCTTAAAACCCTTGATTTTCACCTTAAAAATGGTCAGAAACTGGTTCGCAGCCTCAGTGAGTTGATCAAACTCTCTCAACTTACCTTGCCCACACCAGTGGTTCCAGTGAAGGAGCACTGGGTGTTTGATAGCCAATGCGTATCCATGAGGTAAACCCTAGCGGGCATGTGTCGTGGGGTTTGAGGCACCCAAACATCTCAAAGAATGGAATCTCTGGGTTGTACTTGAAAGTGGGCACAATCTTCTCCCACAGGTCCATACGGAAATTGTTTGTGTCCAATTAGCAGTTCCACAAATGATCGTTTTGATAGAGAGCTTGAGAGATATTGAAGAAACAAAGCAATGGTGGAAGAGTACTTAATTTTTAAAGTTCTTAACACCTCTTAGATATCATACCAAAAGCATGGTATCCGCTAGGCAAAACTCTAAACACCTTTTAAAAACACTCCTATTCAGTAAATAGTTCAAAAACAAAAATTACACTCTAGACATCTATTGGTATGTCCACTCCTGGATTTACATCTAGTTAATTATTACACCTCCTGATATGGTTATGGTAAATTTGGTCAATGGTCAACCATTAAATGATGGTAGTGTAACTATGTAACCAATATTTTTTAAACAAACTGGAAAATTTGATTATAAATGGTTTGCCAAAAATGGTATTTTCAGGTACAAGTTTTTTTCACGAAAAAAAAACGATACACATTGGGGTGCTCTTCACACAAGCAAACTGAAAAACACCTCTGGTTCACAGATTAGAATTGGTTTAGAAAGCGTTTTAAAGTGAGAACCTTTGTGTGACTAAGAAGATCTTATACAATATACGCTATAAAAAATAATTATTGAAACACATTCGAGTGAGGTAATGGGGAAAAAAGAATTATACTAACATAAAATGAATTTAAAATATTTTTGTCTTACCATGGCAGTTGAAATTTGCGATAGTGTATATGGGATATGTATATGGTTATGCGATTACGACGGCACAGTAGCGTGTACACCTTCACACATGACACAAATGTGCCAGCCGTATCGCAACATGTTATAGTTAATGTATTCCGTTTTCCCATGAAACCATCAATTTGGTCAATAATTATTTTATAGAGTATATTGTATTATAATATTTTTTGTTTGTACGTTTCCTTTAAATTAGAAACTAAACCTTAGCATCCGCCCATGGCCTCAATTGGTTCCGGATGAAAGTGTCAAATGCATCCCAACTACTCTCCATCAGATGCCACGGACCACCCCACAGGTACCAGAAGACAAACAGAGTGCAGATGACGGAATGGTTCTTATTCATGTCACCGTCTTTGAGATCCAACACTTTTACTGTGAATCAGGACTCTCAAGGCAGAGACAACAGGTGTTGTCCTTGTTGATGTCCACCTGAGAAGAGAGAAGAAAGCATGAATTTTTCAGCATCTTAACTTAAAATGAACATTTAATTTCCCTCCATTATAGTAAGACACAACTATAGTGCATTTATCTTCCTCAAGTCATGATGTCAGTGTGATATCAAGGTTGCGGCTTATATCGCGACTGTGATTGAAAAACGCCGGCATTACACACAAGCGTTGCGTTTAAAGCCGGACTTAAGATGCGCGCGGAGAAATACCCGCCTGGACGGTGTAACGTCACGACTCAAGGAAAGCATTGAATACAACTATATGAATGGACTGCCTCATTGTTACAATTGAAAATAAATGAAAACATAGTTTTTATCCATCAAGTGATCAGATCAGCACAAGATCCATGGCAAGTATCTGGGGGGTCCTTAAATTTTTTTTTTTTAAAAATAAGAATTTTTAGCTTGTAATTTAGGCTTCAGATTGCCACCCATAAATAGGTCAAAAAGTTTCATGGGCGAATCCCCCGGATGCCACCGGGGGACCTCAGTGGTACCCGGCACACAGGCTTAGGATCATATGCAGGCATTGCGCACCCCAAAAGTGTATCCTGGATATGCCCTGACTACTTTTTCAAAACATCTAAAAGGAAACACATCTAATCAAATATCATTTATCCCAATAAAGCCTGCCACTAAACATCCTTGATCTGTCGCCAAACTTACATTAGTCAATATGGTTTTCAGAACATATGTTAAACAAAATACAAAATTTTCAAGAAATCGCATTTGAAAAATCGCAATACTCTAAAGGTCGGTAACATCCTCGTATACAATCAAACGATCAAATCCGATTTTTTTTTTTTTAAAAAACAAATGAAAAATTGACGATTTATTTTAGCTAATATTCATGAATTCTTAATTGATCTTAAATGGAGCAATACATTGGAAAAGTACTCATCTAAACCGTCACACCAAAAATTTCGCAAAATGGAGATTAGGTCCATGGACATAGTGACGGATGTTGAATTTTCCCTCTACTAAACCGTAGTCAGCATCAGTCATTATGAAATTAAAGATTCTGCATTTCGAATCATCCGTCAAACCAACATGCCGTCATCGCGAATCTTATCAATTTGGTTGAGTACATTAATGACAGATGTTGAGTGGATTGCCAAGATTCACCATTTTGAACTGTAAAATATAATATAAATTTCTAGTAATAGCAAATTTATTAATTAATACATATTTTGATTGTGTCATTTATACATTAAGATAAGAATTATTTATACCAAATGTATTTAAAAAAGCCCTGGTAGGAAATCAAGTATACACTTCTTAGACAGAGGGTTTCGTTCAATACGTAATACATCAAGTCTCTGTTATGCACATACATCAAAATACCACTTTATATTAAGATTATAATAAGTACTGCAAGCTTCGAAAGTTGGATATTTGAAAGACTTTGTATCTTAGATACCATTTCCCTAAATGCGTTTAAAAATGATAAAATTCAAACATTACCTCAACTGCTAAGTTTACAACTAACCTGGTCGGATGGCTTGATTACACTTCTGGTGACAATTTGAGGCCATCCTCTACATAGGTTTGAAAGAGTGCCAGTATGTAGTTGTAGGTTTCTTCTTTCATCTTGACTCTTAAAGGCTGTGAGCCAGGGTCTTGACATAAGGGAAACCACTTGAGATCCTAGGGTCAAGTACACCATACCACATTGTAGGAAGAAGTATGCAAAAGTTAGAACCGTTTATTGGGAATGGAAATGGAAGGACCACAGAAATGACAACAGAGGCTTCTACAAGATTTTGGCACAAAATTAGTCCTGGACCATATGGTTCAGAACACAACCTTATGGTCCTGGAGCATAAATAATCTGGGAGAACTATTCTAAGTCAATTTGAATACACATGCTCCAGGAGAAAGGCAAATATGATCCTGGAAGCGTACTTTGACTGAGATATATTTGCCATCTGCTCGGAGCATGTGTGCATTCAAATATGCCTCAAGCGCATATTAAATATGCACAAATATGATCCTGGAGCAGTAGTGACGTAGAATATTTCTCAAAACACGGATCCAGGAATTATTTGCCATATGCTCCTGGAGATGTGCATCAAATATGCCTCCAGGAAGCATATTCAAATATGCACAAACATGCTCCTCATTGTGCATTCAAATATGCTCCAGGAGCATATTCAAATATGCACAAACATGCTCCTGGGAGCATATTTGACTTAGCATATTTTTCAGATTATTTAATGCTCCAGGACCACTATTGGCTTCAGTTCCTGACCAAGCTCCTCTGAAAAGAGGGCATAATTTCTGGCCAAAATCTCATAGAAGCAAACAACACACTCCAATTTGTCTTGTCTGAAGTATGGAATAACTACACGTTTGCGTATACCCAGTGCTACCTTTAGTTGCAGCGCACTTGTGCTTTAACCAATGATATGATTGCAATCAGTACAATCCCAGGGATCTAAATAAATCGGGATAGGACACTCTATCAACTAAGTGGAATTCATACTGCATGAATTGTTACTTATCGAACGCCGGTCGTACGTGGCGCGTGTCTGCCAGCGCATTCCCGTACGTCATACTGCATAAATAATTAGGTGACTTATCATAAATGGTGTTCGCTCATTACTACTCCTGCGATTGGTGTATGGGCATTTTGTACACAGTGTCACCCACCTGTTGTATGCCCTATGTATTATTTATGCCATACTTTAGTCCTTTAGAGTAGATGGAGTGTAGCTTAGTCTTGAAGGAATTTTACCACCATATTCTTTGAAATAACTTTGCCTTTGATATAATATTTAAATTAGGAAATATTCTATAACCATTTTACCCACCCATCACACATTGCAATTTTATGGGTTCTGAAGATTTCCTGTAACAGGAACACATGCATATGAGGATGTTTGCTATGCTATGTGGAGATTGTCAAAACAGTGATGTAAAAAACTTGCCAGAAGTAGTGACAACTATACCACATTGGCAATGTAAGACAGTGTGGCCCAAAAGGCAAGATCAAATGTACATATCACTTCGTCAAAAACCAATGCACATTACGGGAGCACAGTACAAAATCCTACCGCGGTGGAAAGTGCAACACCGCTATAGTTCCTATAAAACCTAGAATTTGACGAACTTGTGTATGCTTTGTGGGCAGATATTGTCCTAGTGATTTGCTTTTGGTATCATTCATGTGCGTAATTCCTTTCATATTTAACTATATTTTAAAAATGGATGAGAAACCGTCTTTGCGGTTAAATCTGAAATGGCGCATATGAGAACGCGTGAAACCCAATTCTTGGGACTCTTGAGTTACAAAAAACAGGGTGTAATTTTCAAATCTAATTTGCAAAACACTCAATCTTGCTCAAAGAAGATATTTTAAAGACCATGAATTTAAAATTCTCTCCTGTAAATTTTCATTGCTTAGGTATTTGTAGGATCAAAGATGAAGACACAACAGAAAGCACAAAGCACATGTTTCAATAGGCAGCTCATTTTGTCGTGTGCCCCCTAAGTTGCCAATAAAGAGTCCCTATACCAAGACTGAAACCCAGGACATCAGTACACTATGCAAGGAAATAGTCACTGCATCAATTCAGTGCCAATCTACCAACCCATCCATGCTCACAAACTTCATCTTAAAACTTCATGGGTGTCCATGCAGTACTCACCGACTGACAGTAGCAGGGGAAGCCACATCCAAATCCTGTACCTCAAACACCATGTGTATGGATGGAGTCAGCTTGATACGTTCACTGTTTGCTAGACAGCAAGCATTTTGTTGTCTCTAAACCGTGTTCATGTTCGCACTCCACAGGCATCTACTGGACCATCGCAAATCACCCATTTGTGGTCATCAGTTGTGTCCTGTGAAGGTGTAACAATTGACATGTCCAGGAAGAAAACTAAGAGAGGACAGTACAACAAAATAAAATATCAGAATTTCCTTTTTTATAAAAATACTTGTAACATCCACAAAATATACTATTAAGAAGAATGCAAATGTAAACATATAAGACCATAACATTCTTGACATCACATTGGCTCTTCTGTATTATATGTATCCACCCCGCACGTAAGCTTCTTTCAATGGCAAGCAAAAGTCGCTGGGGGGGGTGTTACACCGAAAAAGTCTGGTTTTGTTAAATTACTTTAATTCTTATTGCAAATACTTAAGCTAACGATGGCTATGTCAATACTCCATCTGTACAGAAGTAGAAGTGACATCATCACTTTTGTGCAGTTATTTTGCATAGTTTTTTACACTTGCCACTTTGTGCTCATTTACAGCTGGCTTTGTGCTAATACTAATAACGACAACGTCCTGGATTCAGCTTTTGCAATCACTACATTCATATGCAAGACCCCTTGCATGACCCAAGGGATGCCTTTGTCCCCAATGGTTGCTTTTTTATCATACTGACCTTTGATGACCCCCTGATACTTCAAAATAACCTGTAGAGTGGTATGGCTCAAATGTTTACGAAGCGCACCAATTTTCATGACCCTACACTTTTACTGATTTGACTTAGATACCTGTTCGACCCTAGAAATGATCTCAAATTTTCAAACACATTATGTTGTATACTCATCTACCTGAAGCCTGATTTCCTTTCAATGTTGACTTAAACATACATTTTTCCATTTTAGATGTGAAATGCCCCAACACACCATTTTCAGCACCCCTCAAAACGAGCTGTATTCGAACAGTGACCCAGTACACACCTGTCACCATGACTCTCCCAATGGTCCGTTTTGGCCATATTCCCACACGGACTCCACAATTCTCATATCAGGCTGTGGGGCGGGCCTGGAGGCGGGAAGTCAACATTGGAAAGGAAATCAGGCTTCAGTTAGATGATTTAATAAAAACATAATGTATTTTGAATACATCATTACACTGAACTGATTTCCTTTACACCAATTTGACTGAAACATATGCAAGATCAATGTAAATCACTCGTCAAAACCCAATGCACATTACGGGAGAAACAGTACAGATAATCCTTCCGCGGTGGAAAGTGCAACACGCTATGTTCCTATAAAACCTAGAATTGAGCGTTAGACTTGTGTAGCGCTTTTTTGTGGCAGATTATTTTCCTAGTGAATTTGCCTTTTGCGTATCATCATGTGGTGTTCGTATATTTAACTATATTTAAAAATGGATGAGTAACCGTCTTGGCGGTATGCAAACGGCGACATATGAGAAACGCTGTGAAAAACACCAATTCTGTGGGCTCGGAGTTACAAAAAACAGGGTGTAATTTTCCAAATTAATTGACAAAAAACACTCAATCTTGCTCAAAAGAAGATATTTTAAAGTTTGGGGTACCATGAATTTAAAATTTCTCCTGTAAATTTCATGCTCTAGGTAAGGCAGGAGCAAAGATGACGACACAACAGAAAGCACAAAGCACATGTTCAATAGGCAGATCATTTTGTACTGTGCCCCCTAAGTTGCCAATAAAGAGGCCCTAACCAAAGACTGAAACCCAGGACACAGTACACTACATGCAAGGAAAGATTCACTGCATCAATCAGTGCACAACTGCCCCAAACCCATATGCCTCACAAACTTCAATCTTAAAACTCATGGTGGCCATGGCAGTACTCACAGCGGACAGTAGAGGGGAAGCCAAATGGCCAAAATCCACCAATGTACCCAACACCATGGTATGGAAGGAGTCAGCTGATACGTTCACTGTTGGCTAGACACAGCATTTTGTTGTATCTAATAACGGTGTTCATGTTCTCAATCACAAGGCAATCTACTGGACATCGCAAATCACCCATTGTGGTCATCAGTTTGTCCTGCTGAAGGGTAACAATTGACAGTCGGAAGAAAACTAAGAAGATGACAGTAACAACAACAAAATAAATATCAGAATGTCCTTTTTATAAAAAAATACTTGTAACATCCACAAAATATACTAATTAAGAGCAAGACAAATGCCACATAGTAAAGACAGTAAAAATTCTTGGACTTCACATTGGCATCTTCTGTATATATAGGGATCCACACACTTAGTTCTTTCAAGAGGCAAGCAAAAGTCGCTGTGTTGACACCGAAAAAGTCTGGGTTTTGTTAAATTACTTTAAGTCTATTGCAAATACCTAAGCGAAACTATGGCTTGGCAATACCCATCTGTAACAGAAGTAAGAAGTGACATCACACTTTGGTGCAGTATTTTGCCATGTGTTTTACACTTGCCAACTTTGTGCTCACATTTACAGCTGGCTTTGTGTAATAATATAAACACATAACGTCCTGGATCAGCTTTTCAAGCCTACATATATGCACAAGACCCCTGATGACCCCAAGGATTGCCCTTTTATTGTTTTGTCCCAGGGTCTTTTTTTACATATCTGAACCATTGATGAACCCCGGAGTGACTTTCAAAATAACTTTGAGTGTATGGCATCAAATTTGACGAAGCTCACCAGTTTAAGGACCCTAAACTTTACTGATTGACCTTAGATGACCTGTGATGACCTAGAAATGATCTTCAGAATTATTCAAAAACACATTATGTTTTATAAATCATATAGACTGACGCCTGATTTCTGTCCAATTTTGACTGTAACATATGCATTTTCCTTATTGAGAAGTGAAATGCCCAAAATACCATTTTAGCACCCTAAAAAAAGAGAAGGATTCGCACCAGTGACCACAGCGTCACACCCTGTCGACATGGACTCTCCCAATTCCGTTTTGGCCCAGAGCCCACACGGCCCGACAACACATCTCATTATCATGCTGTGGGGCGGCCCTGGAAGCGGGAAGTCAACATTGGAAGGAAATCAGGCTTCAGTTAGATGAATTATATACAACATAAGTGTTTTTGAATAAATCATTACACTGAATGATTTACCTTTACAATGGTGTTGACTGAAACATATGATTAACCGTTGAATGATAGTTTCAATCAACACCAGAATGACCAACTCGTCGGAGGTTGAGCATGATATCTCAGAGAGAGGGTGATGGTGAGAGAGAATGACGACAGTCAAAGGCCCGGAATCAAAAAAGCCAGAGCACAATCACGCACATGGAATCTAGATTCAAAAGTCAGGAAGTCCATAACTGACCTAGACCGTGGAGTACACCAGGGGTAAGTAATAGGACTTAGCTTAAAATGTGTTTAAATGATCCTGGCCAGTTTTTTTGGGGAGGAGCCAGAGTCCGCGAATCCCACAGAGAAAAACCCAAGCCTAGGAAGAGGCGAGAGGAAGGGCTCTGCCAGAGACTGGAGGGCGACGTAGGCCATGGACAAAGGGCCGAAGCAACCCGCGGCAAAGGGGGGGGGCGGGGAAGGGGGGGGGGGAATAATAAGGGCCTCAGCTTCGAGAACAAACTGAGGATCCGGGAAGGCGAACCAGAGAAGCGCCAAGGAGGACCCGCGTAAAGAGGCGGGGCAAAGAAGCCCTAACCCCCAAAAAACAGAGGAGCGGGCCCCCCTAACAGAGGGGGTCCGATCAGAACACCACAGAAGAACCCACGGGGAGAGGCCCGGGGGAATGGGAATAAAGGTTGAGAGACTGAATGAAGGCAAAAGGCTCGAGCCCCGTGGAGGGCCGGGAGATAAGACCGACCCCGACCCATAGGAAGCAGCTACAAGGAGAAGGAAATCTCAGAGCTAATCAATCCGGGAAAGGGACCAGAAAGAGTAATAAAGGCGAGGGCTAGAGCGAAGCGCACCAACGATTGGGGCCTCTTCGACCAAGAAAACTCGCCGATAGAACTCAGACCCCAAGAGGGAATAGCGTTTCAAGCGGGGGGCCCAAAAACGGAAAGAGCACTTGCAGGAGTCAATGGAACGAACAAACGTCACCGAAGGACGAAACTAACCGACCACCTAGACTGTGGTTAGGCTGGAGACTAGTCGACCCCGAAAAATCCAGACAAAAGGATGATCGGTAGACGGCCAACAAAGCTCAAAATAGAGCGAAAAGTTCCACCTCAGCCCGTCACAGCCAGGAGATGGAAGGACGATTCAGGCATCTGGACTCGGGGGTAGACAGAACCACCAAGGAAAGAATGAGGCAGACCTCCGCAATACCGGGAGCGGCGGCACACCCAGGAAACCGCCCCCCCCCCCCCCCCCCCCCCCTCCCACTCCAGGGCAACCGGGGAGAGCAGTCAAAGGACTAGATTAATGATAAAACTAGCACTTCCCCAGATTCGGGCCAGCGTCAATCCTGGCCCGAAAGGTAGATAAAGTGGGGGAAACACCGAGAAGTCGACCAGAGGGGAGAACCAAGAGGGTTTAGCTCTGCAGAAACACGAGTCGAGCCCCGAGATGCGACCCGAGCCGAGAGCCCTCTAACTGCTCGGGAAGCCCGAGCAGAAGCCAAACCAGTGGTTACTGTCAGCAGAGGGCGGTGACAAAGTAGTAGAAAGGACGAATGGAACCTAAATGAGGAACTTCTGGAAAGCCGAACGACGAATGGGTATCGAGGAGGCAAACAAGAAGCCACCTAGCCAAACACGGCTACGGGCCAAAAGGATACCACAAAGAAAAGGGGCCGTGGACAGCACAGCGGCTTCGACACAAATCCCGAGGAGAAGAGAGTAAAGAGAGCACCGGAAGAGGTGGCACCCGAACGGGCGAGATAAAGAATAGGATCCCCAACGGCTCGAGAAAAAGGGAGTAATCAACTCGTCAACCAAGCTCGAGACGTCAGACTGAAAGAATTGACTCGCAACGGGGTTACGCCCCAGAGACCTTCCCACCCGGGAGCGAGGAGCTCCAAACCGACTAAAAAGATCACGTCACAGAATCAAGTCGGAAGAAGTGGGCGACTCATTGTAAGGCTCCCAGGTCGTTGAAGACAGAGCCAGAGCAACCGAACGTGCCCCCAGGACCCGAGGGTACTAAGGGAAAAGACAAAGAACCAGTCGCGCCACGGCGGGAAGGACAAGACCAAAGCCAAATGCAAGGAACTGACTGAGAAAGCCCCCCAGTGCAAGGCGAGGTCGGGGAACCCACCAAACAAGGGAATCACCCTGGTGTTCGCGGGGGGGATTCCTCTAGGCAGCAAAGTTGAGACAGAAGGCGTTGCAAAGAAAACCCGCAAGCGAGAGACGAAACAACAGAAGCCTGAAAAACCGCCGGAGAGGAGGGGGGGACCCCCAAGACAGACCCCCGACGGATAGGGAGCACACCCCGGGCTCTGAAGCCCGGGAGCCGCGCTAGGCCCGGACGAGCCCCAACGGAAGGCCCGGACGAGCCCCAACGCTAGGCAGGAACAAGGCTGACGCTAGGCCCGCTATGACGAGCCCCAAAGAGGGGCATGTCGAGCCGACCCAAACACCCTGTGTCCCAGTCCCCCCGAGGGAGACAGCGGACCAGGGTAGCCAGCTGGGAGCCAAAGGAATGTGCCGAGAACTGTCAAAGCCGCCCATAACTCCCCGAACAAGGGAGAGAAGGGCCACGTCAAGGACAACTGACCCAACAGTAGGAGGAGTCCAGTCGAAGGCGAAAGACCTCAAAGGCTAGGAGTAAGGCCTTGGAGCACAGGTAAGGTTAGACTACAGAGCCAAACCACCAGCTCGCAGGATGAACAGAGCCCAGAGGGGGCGAGGGGCATCCACCTGGGTGGGAGCCAGCCCCAATGAGGAACCCGAGCATCAGCATCAAGACTGAATGAACAAGCCGAGACCGGTGAGAGCAGGCATAGCCCGAGGGCACCAGACCGGCATGTAGGGCCGAGGTCTCGCGCCCGCACGAAGTGATGGACGGAGGGCAAGCGGAGAACAGCCAAGCGCAAAGATTCAGGTTACCCATACGGGGTGTAAGGCCAAGAGACGAAGGACATAGACCACCCCAGGCTGCGCCGGCCTAGTGGCAAGCCCGGGAGGGACCACCGCCCGACCAGCATAGGCAAAGGCCTCATAAACCCCGAAGGGGGCCAAGGTAACAACAAGCCAGCTAGGCTATCTAGGCCCTAGGCTAGGCCAGGGCCAGGCCCGACAAGGGCCCAGACAGCTGCGTGGGAAAGAACCAAGCCAGCTACCCCGAATGGAGAAGAAGGGTCTAAGTCGAGAAGCGAAGCTAAACGATGAGAGCCCCAAGGCTAGGCAAGTCGAAGTTCAAAAGACCGCCGAGGCCACGACTCCCAATGAAGTCAGGGGCTAAGGACCCAAGACCAGTATTCCAAGGCAAAGCTTGAAACCAGGCCTGCCCCAAGGAGGAACAGAGACTAACGCCGACGGCAACTGTCACTAGGCACGACTCAGAAGCGGCGCTAGGCCCCTCTGATCCCCAGGAGGGGAACAGCGAAGCTGCATCATGGCCAGAGTCCAAGTTCCCCAAGGCAGACAGCGGACCAGGCTAGTTAGCCGAGAGCCAAACAGCCAGGCTAAGAGGCAGGACGGCTAAGGCCTAAATGACCCAGGGCCTAACTGGCAGAGACCAGAGGTCTCAAGACCCCGATGATGCACACGGAACGGACCGGGCTAGCCCCACGAAGGAGCTAGGGACTACCCGGGGCAGAAACAGGTCTGCCGCAACGGAGGCAGCGACGGAAGCGCCGGCGGACCCAGAGCTGAAAAAGCCAATGGGAGGGTAGCAGGACAGGCCCAAGGCTACCAAAGCTCCAAAGGGAGCTCCGAGCAGCGAAAGCACCCCAGCGGAGCCGGAAGCAAGTCCGGACAGAGAGTGCATAAAGGCTTAAGGTCTGGATCTGACAACGGCTGCAAGCTATAGCACGGCAGGCTGCGCCCCATGCCCAGGCCGAGGCGGGCAAGGCCAGCCAACAGGCAGGGCCGGAGCACCCCCAGGATGGGGGACCCTGCAAGCAGAAGCTTTAGAGGCAACGTATGAGAAGAGACGCGGCTGGTAACCCCGCGACTACAGCCAAGGCTGAGAGGGCGTCCACGCCAAGGCCAGGCGAAATGCCAGCCAAGCGAGAAGCCAGTCAAGCTAGGCCGCGACCGAAGGGGAGCACCGCCAAAGAGCAGGCTTGAGTAGACCCAAGAGAACCACCGAGACCCACACTCCGAGGGGAAATGACGCGAGGGATGCCCGAGAGACAAGGCGGCGCGACATCCCCGCGAGGGAGAAGTCGCACGGCGCCGATAGTTGAAAGTCAACACCAGGGAGGGTGGACACAAACACCCGAGCAACAGCCCCCGAAAGAGGCGAATAGATGGTGTGGTAAGCCGGAAACAACGCCAACAACGGCGGAAAAAGGCACGCGGAAATCAACGCCGACGACGGCGGATAAACGGCCAACATGGGCAGCGACACCCCCTACGGGGGGAGACGCGGGCAAGAGGAATGAATGGTATCCAATCAACCAAGCCCAATCACCTCCGAGAAGGTGAGCCGCTATGAAAAGGGAGGACTGCTCCACGCCCGAAGGCAGGGGGCGGGGGGGAAGGAGGTGCAGACCCCAAAGCCGGAGCCACGATCTATACAACCCGCGGAGACTTATAGCGACATAAGCTACGCACGGGCCACGGGCGACGCCCTGAAAGAGCAGGCTGCAGACTGCAACTGAAGGCCCGTGGAGGCAAGACCCGAGAGCCCCCCCCGATAACGCTCGCTCACTATCCCTTTGTTTACAGTTCGCTTTGTTCCCGCGCCTCCCATCTTCCTTGTTTAACTTTCTTCCTTCTTTGATTGTACCCACGAGGGCACCGCACGGAAAGAAAAACACCCACGGGGTGTACCGTAACAGCGAAACCGTAGCCGGGACCTAGCGAATGGCCGAGCCGCACCAGTAACCGCACACGGAAAACCCCGCTGTGGGAGCGGGGGGCCAACCCGGCGAAGCGCTGCGCGCCCCACCAGCCCGTGAAGGCCCTGGGAAGCAAGCAGCACGAGCCAGAGTAACCCCGCGGGGTAGCAGGCTAGCCAAGCGGGTGTGCCGTAACGGCTAGACCGTAGCGGGAACCAGTGCCGGGCGAACCGTGCAACAGTAGTACAGCGCGGTACCCCGCGGGGAGCGGGGGCCAACCTGGGGGAGCGCCGCGCGCCCCACTAGCCCGCGAAGGCCTGGTGGTAAGCATGCAGCACGAGCCAGAATGACACCACGTGGCTAGCAGGCTAGTCATGCGGGGAGGGAGAAGGGTTTAGCACGTTGAGCAGTAAACACACCGCAGCGCCCGAAGCGGGGCGGCCAAGGAAACCACCTCAGGGCTGGACGAATCAAGCCCCGAGACCGATACCACGGCAGCGCGGTCGCAGGATCCGAGACCCCTAGACCACGAGCGCCAGGTGTCCGTACTAGCGATGGACCGGCCCGCGAAAAAACCCGGGCATCACCATAGCCAGCACACCGCATACCCGGACGGGCTGCAGCCGCCTATTCCCACAGGGAAAGGGCAGCGCAGACCATGCCAGCCTGCACCGATAAGGCATCGAGCTAAATCAGGCGAGACAGCGCCGGCAGCGTACTAGTCAGTCAAGCCACCCCGAAGGAGGCGGCCGACTGGCACGCTAGGAGCAACCGAGGCTTGCTATACCGGAATGTCTGCAGCGGCCAAAATCCCCTAGGGAAAAGGCAGGAGCAGACCGCGCTAGCCTGCACCGGAGAAGCCCTAGGGCGCGTAGACCAGGCGAGCAGCGGCAGGAAGGAAGGAGGTAGGACGGGCGGAACTCCGCGGAGAAACGCCCAACGAACACGCCATGAAGTAGCCGAAGCGACAACATCTTTAGGTGCTCCAAAGCAGCGGGGCCGTCCTTGGAAGAACCTCGGACCGGAGTGAACACACCCCCCCCTTTCCCTTAGCTGAAACATAAACAGGGAAATGGTCAATGGCGACATTGCAAAACAGAAAGGCCAACGCAAAGGAACAAGCACCAAATGGAGCGACAGGGCGAAAGCAAGACCCGTAAAGAACGCACGGAAAGGGGGTAGCGGGCGGCCAAGCGCAAAGACGCTGAAAAGAGGGGTGAAGCGAGTCAGATGGGCGGCGCGTGTCGAAACGAAAACGCGCGATGAAAAACAAAGGGGTGCCGCGGTAAGCAGGCCACGGCCAACGCGGAGACAAAGATACAGTCGCGGTAACAAAGTCACACTACGGTAAGGTAAGAATTTTCCAAATCAGTTTTCAAATTTTATTAAAAGTACAACACGTCATAATATAAAATAATAGGGACGACCACTCACCCAATAGAACTGTTTTAGTGATAGTATGACACTTACAAGAAAACGAAACAGGGCCACCCAAAAAAGCAAGCATCCAAAGCAGGCAAAACAAGTGCGGCAATGGCTGCCTTTGTTTACTATTTTACCCGCTAACAACAGATCACCTGACAGCATCGGCGGTATCAAAAAGGATACACAATAAAAGACTCTCCGACGGGTGTAAAAGTTGCCGTTTATTCCGTCCAAAATAGCGTTTATAAATCCAGTATATAATTCAGTAATATATCCAGATAATATTGGTATAGTAGTAGGGTATTCCGATGAGTCGACAACAGTCCAGTATCAAATATCTCAGATAGTTGGCCGGCTAAACACAGAGCTGCGATTGACACGCGTCCGTTTTGGATTGGCGGCCAAAACAGAATTGAGGAAGAGTAATGCGTTCGACAGGGTGTGACCGGGGGTCACATGGTCGGAATCCATTTCTCTTTTTTAGGTGGTGCTCAAAATGGTATTTTGGGGCATTTCACCTCTCAGAAGGAAAAATGCATATGTTTCAGTCAACATGGTGTAAAGGAAAATCAGGTCAGTGGAATGATGTTGCATACATGTTGCCTGAACTCTACCAAGTTAAAGACCAAGATTTTTACAGATTTGAGCTTTAGATAAAACCAAGTCTGAGACCTCAAAAAGCATCCATGAAGGCTCGTGAGCAATTACACAAACAAAATAATACAAGCATAACTTGCAGGATTTACTGTTGCATCTCCTACCAGGTTCCTTGCATATCCGGATATCCTTGCCAGAGAAAATAGCCGGACGACAACCGACACAGACACACATATGCGAGGCACACCAAACACACATACACGAGAGCTGATATTAGGTCTGCTATATATAGAAAGATATTATACTGTTAACATATATTACACTTACATTGCAAGTGATTCATGGACGAATGGTTGCCATGAGAACCACCTGCCATTCTGGGTGAGGTTTATTGACTTTCTCCATACAGTCTCCCATACTGACAGCTTAGGATTCATCACATAGTATGCACAGGCTGGGATTGTGGGTTGTCCTCATGAGTTGTGCGTGTGCAAGCAGTCAGTACCTGAGCTAACACCTACAAAGAAGAAAAGGGCCGTGATTTTAAAGACTGCCAATAGAAGAGCAAAGAAGTTCTTTGGGATTCCTTTGCTTTGGAATCAAAAGTAGGCAAAGCGTGTGTTACCTAACACTAAAGCCATACTTTACCAGTGCCCGTTCCATCGTGAATTTGATGCCAAACATTACTTTCCATCATTTGTGGTGGATGGTCACTTTTGTTTGCTGCTCAGAAAAACACCATGGTCCATAGTAAAGAGTTAAACAGGGTCTAAGGTGGACCTGTCTATAGTAATTTAGTCCCACAGAAAAGACATGTTCATTTGAATTTTAATGAGGGATTTGGTATTATTTAAATTTGCATTTTAATTGTAATCTTTAAATTTAGTTACTTTATGAAGAAAATGTAAATAACTGTCAATTTTGGACAAAACTAATTTTGAAAAATATAAAAAAAATAAAAAATTTTAAACCATTTCTAAATTTATTTGTGGCATATGGACCTATGTTTGGGATATATTCAAATGTACATATATTAAATCCGAATGTTTTTACGTGGCAAATTTAAACAAAAAAAAAAGTGAGCCACAATTATATCAATTAACAGTGGTATCCAGCTCTACTAGTCAGAAAAATTGCGAACTGTGATAATTTGGCAGCGTAAAAACAAGCAGGCGACCACTTTGAGACTGTTTATTGAGGAAAGTACTTTTATATGAAGCATGGCTATTATTTTATTTTTATATATTTACTACCCTACTCTTCTCCATAAGGCCACATTAAAAAGAAAGTTGGTCTCACAAAATGGAAGTTTAGTTGGAAAAAGTGCTAATGCAAAAAGGCAGTTTGATTTTTATGCATTTTTGACCCCCACTAATTTTTTCCCCACTTTTTATTTTTCTTTACACCCTTCCGGACCCATGATAGCGCAATTTCCTGGGCGCTCACACCAAGGATTTTAGCAGGAGGAAAGAATTGGCCGGTGGTGATATGTAGCCAGAAACAATTTTGTGGGCAGAGTACCAGATGAATCGGGTTACAGTTCATGAAAAACAGCATAGGATGGATAAGACATGATGTCTAGAAAATCAAGTGGCAGGTCACGGCCGGAATTGCCTAGTCTCCTAGCTTAAAGACATATAGTTTTTACAGATTTGATACGTAGATATAACCTAGGATGACCTCAAAACATCCATGAAGGTCTCTTGAAGCACTCATCCCCAAACAAAATAATACAAACATAATCTTTCTAGATTACTGTTGCATCTCCATACCACCAGGTTCCTTGATATCCGTATCCTCCAGAAAATAGCGGACAGACACCGACACAGACACACATATGCAGGCACACACAACACACATACGATAGCTTTATTATAGGTCTATATGAGAAAGATATTAACTTTTAACATTATTCACTTACATGACAGTGATTCCTGGCAATGGTTTCCATGATACATCCTCCAATGTCTAGGTGAGTTATTGACTTCTCCATACAGCTTTCTCCCATCTGACAACTTTAGGATTCATCACATAAGGTATATGCACAGGCTGGTATTGTGGGTTTGTCCTCAACTGAGTTTGTGCATAGTAGTCAGTACCTGAGCTAACACCTACAAAGAAGAAAAGGGCGTGATTACAGACTGCAATGAAAGCAAAAAGTTTCTTTGGTGTTCCCTTTCCTTTGCTTGGAATCAAAAGTAGGCAAGCTGTACCTAAACTAAAGCCATACTTGTAAGTGCCCAGTTTCCATCGATTTGAAATGAATGCCAACATTACTTTCCATCATTTGTGGTGGTGGTACTTTTGTTTTGCTGTTCAGAAACACCATGGTCCATATGTGAAAGAGTTAAACAGGTCTAAAGTTAGACCTGTTCTACGTAGTAATTTACTCCCACCAGAAAAGACTTTTCATGTGCTTTTCATGGGGATTTTGTATTTATTTTAACTTTGCATTTTAATCTTTTAAAATTTTCTATTACTTTATGAGAAATGTAAATAACTGTCATTTTGGACAAAACTAATTTTGACTTAAACCAGGTCTAACTTTAAACCATTTTTCTAAATTTTGTGCTATGTACCTTGTTTGGGATTATTCCAACCTGTCACATTATTACAACCTGAATGTTTTTTACTGCAATTTAAACAAAAAAAAGTGAGACACAACATTTATATCAATTAACAGTGGTTTATCATCCAGCTCTACTCGTCGAAAAATTGCAACTGTGATAATTTCGGCAGCGTAACAACAAGTCAGGGACACTTCAGACTGTTTATTGGGAAAGTTTTAGAGAAGCATGGCTTATGATTTTTTATTATTACTACCCTACTCTTCTCACATAAAGTCCAAATTAAAAAGCACGTTTGTCTCACTCAATCAGAATGTGAAAGTTTTAGTTTGGAAAAGGCTAATGCAAAAGCAGTTTTAGTTTTTATTGTTTTTGACCCACTATTTCCTTTCCCCTTTTTTTTTTTCTTACACACTTCCTGGCCCCTGTAGTAGGCAATTTGCTGGGCCTCTCACACCAAGATTTTTAGCAGAAAGATTGGCCTGTGGTGATATGCACCAGAACAATTTTGTGGGCATACAGATGATATATCGGTTTCGTTTCATTGAAAAACAGCCTAGACGGCAAGACATTATGTCTAGAAATCAAGTGCAGGTTCCGACCAGAATGGCCTATGTTCTCCCTAGCTGTAGGTTTTTGGGTTTAGTTTTCCAGCATCACTGCACTAACACCATTATCTGCTGTGACCACTGGGCTACTCTAGCCCAGGAAGTGCTTAAAAATCAAAAAGAAAAAGTGTTTTTTTTTTTTTTAAATAAGAAGAAATTATATTTTTCAAGAGCTATTGCAGATCAAATTAAAAATATTCTGTAGCCCCAAAATCTCTGCAAGTGGCACCACAGGGATTTGAAGAACAGATCTTTGTACTATAGGCAAGCAACCAAATACAAGGCCACACTTTTCTAAAGAAAGACAAACGCTGCCAACAACAGTACAACAAGACAAAAGTTCCAGTCCTCGACAGTCAAGATCCTGACTTGTAAATTGTTTATCATACATCATAGCACAGCTGTCTTCCACACCATGGCCCCCACCACATGACGGCCATGTCTTACTATCATGGTCTCATACGCTGAATCTTCCTTTAATGCAACACTCCTCCTCTGGCTTGCAGGCCTTTCCTCAATAATTGCTCTGTGATCACTTCCTGGAGCTTGCCGTAGTCGTGCTCTGGGAGCACCACACCAGGGAACAAATCTGACAGGATGCCCTATTATCACAACAAATAATTTTCTTTTATTGTTACACCTGGATGCTAACACTGGAATTAGGGATTCAAACATGTTCCCGATTGGTTCACATCACAAATCAACACTCTGATGTGTCCACCATATTTTAATCCCACATGGAAAGCTTTTAGCTGCCCAAGTGGGGGATCAAACATATGTGGCAGCTCGATGCAGAGTTGTTGCTTTGTGATGACCCACTCTGTAACATGTTTGAATCCCTTTCATCAACAATGAAACCTATATGAAAACTTATCAATCGAGGACCAATTATTCTCACTATATATACTAAAATGGTTCCCATTTCAACAGAAATCTTTCCCCTCATAAATATTTTCTCAAAATCTAAGCAAAACGATAGGTTTGGCATGTTTGTTGGCATGTTTGTGCTTTCATTTTGCACACCTGGTGGGCCCTGCCAAGAGTTCCAAACTTGCGAACAGTGCGTCAACTTAAGACATACCGCATAACTCACTTCCTTACACCTGCGTTCGCGTGCTAATCTGCATATCAACTTTGGCTGATAATGAATCAACAACAGTATGCTCCCTGTACAAGGAGATACAGCAAGTTGTTGAATTTGCATTAGCAACTATGATACTAAAAAGGTGAGGCCAACATTTATATATACAAACATAGCTTTGAGGAAAATGTAGTTCTATTATTGATTGGTCCCGAGTGAGGATTATTTGGACTACCTCCCGACACGGTAGTCCCAATCATCCAATCCAATGACAAGTAATTGGGAACTACTTCCACACAATAATCTTGTTTTATACACTTTTTACATATTATAATCAGTTTGTATAATCACTGTCTGCCATTCAAAGGCGTTATATAGAGTACTTTGATAGAACCCTAAGATAACCTTTTCTTTTGTATGGCATGAGGCAGGGATAGTTATGGGTGCCGTTTCCTCCTTGAAATTTTGTATCTAGATTATAAAGGAGTTCCCTTGCCTTTGATCTCCTCATTCAATCCAAAACCAACATTATTGATATTGACTGTAAGGCATCAACCACCTTGAACAACACTGTGTCGCTCAGAACAAACTTTGGTAATTGCTGTCACCTCACTGCTCTGATCAACACAATATCCTCACCCAGGGTCAGGATTGCCACGCTTGAGGGCGCCAGCCATGACCAGCACAGATTTGACGGCACGCATACCAAAATCGTAATGATCTTGCTGGGAGAGCTGTTCACTGCAGAGCCTGTACATCTGAGTCCTTTTTACGGTCTGTTCTTGAGGATTCAAACCCCTCTGATAGAGACCACTTCAGCAATACGAGCTGATGGAAAAAAGAAACAATTTCATACAATTACTTCGCTGGTGTTACTTAGATATAAAGGATGCTTTTGGGGAACTGGTACTCTCTCTAGGCAATACCATTATTTCCAAAAAATGATGGTGTCGCTGGGTTCAATTCGTCATACAGAGAGTACCGGTTCCCAAATCATACCTTTACTTTCCATTCCTTAACAGCTTAAGGTCAATTTAAAACCCATTTTGCAATCGATAATGACTTAAATACACAAGATAGGACCCGCTGCCACCCAGTGAGAACAATCAAACCCCCACCCGTTGAACGAACGGACATACACACCGAGATGCTAAGTTGCAGCGGTGCGATGTATCTATTGGCGGTATGCACGAGCGCATTCAACCTAAACATAACGTCAATACGCAGCACTTACTATCTGGGCAACACCCATGAAATGATTATATTTTTCACAGCTGTTTAAAAATACTTATATAAAATTTCAGAAGAACCTCGGAAGCATAGTACGGAATTACATGACAAAAAGTTCCATCAATATTTAACTAATGAGAACCCAGTCCAATGGTTCGAGACAAACCATTTTTTAGCCAATATTTACTGTTTATTAGCCAATGTTGGCCACTTAGCCATAATCTGGTTACCATCACTATCTATGTGTCTAAACAAGGCCTTCAAGTTGTCTGGCAGCTCTGTACGTCCAGCGTAGCCTGGATTCATGGTAATAAGCAGCGCAGGAATGGAACCACTTTTGATTTCCACGAACCCCTCAAACCTGAAACGCAGACGCTCAACACAACACAAGTGTTGCACAGACATCTATTATTTTCCAGTGCAATTTTCATCAGTGCAAAGTTAATGTATGTCACTCTATGGTAAGTTAGGACTCCTACTTGGGATTTAACATATGAGATTTTGCAAGGCAACCGAAAGAAATCAATTAGCACAACACTGAGATGGTTCTTTGAAGATCCCTTAAAGCCTCTTGGGAAACTTTTAACTAAAATCTAATCAAATTTCCTGTAGTATTTACCAATCCCTCTTGTAAAGACAGGTACAGTCATAGCAAAGTATTAAGCTCATGATAAGACCCATCTCCAATTCTTCTACCTATATGAAATAAATTTGAATGTTTTAAAAATTCAAATACATGATTTCTATTTACTTAAAATATTGAATACAGTATTTCCCCCCAAGAGTTAATCTAGCAGCTCTGCACCTGTAAAATAGTGTCTTTAATTAAATCCTTGGACAGAGAGAGAAAGAGAGAGAGAAAAAGAGACAGAGAGAGAGACAGACGTCGTGAAACCGTAATATTTTGGGACATTTTGGGACATTCACACTTTTTCCTGTAAAAGTGGGACCCCCCCCAAATTGGGCCATGGTGGGGACATTTTACGGTGCTACATTTTGTGGAGAAGATTTCTTTCTTCTGTCTTAGTGGGTCCCTACAAAAGTCCCCGCGTATAACGGTCCGTTTAACATACCGTTTACACAGAGAGAGGGATCGAGAGATTGAGGAGATTGGGTTGAGGTGCGAAAGACTTCATGAATGGTGGGGACCGCATGGTGGGGACACCCTAATGACCCCACATAGGGGGTTAAAGAAGTGGTCCCCACTATGAGAGAAGAATTTTTTAAAGATTGGAAAACCATAGGAGAACTCAATTATTTCAAATAGAAATGGGGCACTTTAGCGATTATTAACGATTAAAACATGATATTCCCAGGTTAGAGGTTTCTCACTTACCCTTTGTAATAGTGGGAGTCCCCACTATTACGGTTTTGCCAAAGGGGGGAGAGAGAGAGGGGGGAGAGAGAGAAAAAAATATAACAACAAACACAAGTATTCAAGTTTTTCCCTGAGGCAGGTTTCCTAATCAAAAAAATAGTGCTGTATTTTCCTGGAATCATGAGGATCTTTTTTTAACTTTACCAACCCTTGCGTGCCTTGGCATTCCTGATCGTCATCAACTGGTTGACAATGCCTGGACAACACCTCAATATCAATACGATTGACCATCAAAGCAGCACTATGCCCAGGCACCATACTGAGCCCACCCAGAGAAAAAAACGAGACCCATGACTTGTACTCCAAACCGTCCGGACAGTTGAACACCACACACTGTTTGGCTAGACCTTTGGCCAAATCCTTGGTAGTTTCTGTCTTGCCAGTGCCAGCTGGGCCAGCAGGAGCACCGCCCAAATCCAACTGGAGGGCACCCATGAGGCATAGGTAGCAACGATCCTGCAATTTACAAAAGGAAATTGGGTTAATGCTTTGTGTAATTTTTGCATGAAATAAACAAGGGAAATCTTTATGGACAAGTATACAGTTGAATGGGGCTTATAGGCTTCATTGCATTTAGGCTTCATTGATTTCTTTTATCCAGCAATTACACCAAGGATCCAGAGGAATGTGGTTGAGGAAATGCAATTTAAACACAACTTGGAGTCAAATGTTCTGAAAAATATTATTTTTAAAAAAATCCTGACCAACCCAGCTCCACCTCCCAAAGATTTGTGGAGGCTATTTGTTTATTTGGACCTAAAACTGTAAATGCCCTATAAAACCTTATGCAAAATCCAAACCTGTAACACAGGATTTATTTTAGGGTGTGCAGGCTCACAAAACTGGACCCTCTGGAAAAATCCTGCTCTTGCACGTGATTTTTTTCGTAGAATTGAACCTAACCCCTAAAAATTTTGTTTTGGGGGACATTTAATACCTCATTGCCAGAAGTGAAAGTTTTTGGTCAAATTTTTCTAATTTTTGACTTTTATAGAAAACAATATCACACAAGTGATCTTTGCAGAAATTGGGAGGGATGTAACCACCCTCTTCCTGCAAACATGCCTGACAATATCATGTTGGGCAACTCACGTCAAAGGTGTGATGACACGCCGAGGTGACCTCCCAGGTACTCATAACCGTACACATACTGTGATGTAGACATTCTAACTACACAGTTATCCAACTCTTGGTCCCAGTAATACCTTCAGCTGTTTCCCCATTCAAAAACTGTTGGCGCTCATCCTATGCCTAGTTTGTACCATGGTACTGATGAGGGGTCACGGGCGTGACATCCGATGGTGATCTTGGCCCCAGGATGTTACTTACTAGCTCGGAGTTCTCCTTCTCCGCGTACCATTGCTGCCAAGCTGTTCAAACTCTATAGATAAAATTAGAGTGTAATTATGCCCCATTAGGGTTGAAGTGATATAAGCGATTAGTTTCCAACAAAACAATCACTTATGTATGGAAATGTCTATACCCATTTTAAGGATATTTAACAAACTAACATTCTACACTGACAGGAGAATAACATAACTGTGCTGTGCATTAAGCCAATGATAGAGTTACATTAATGTGCTTTCTTAAAGACACTATCCAGTTAATTCCCTAAGAGTCAAATCTTGAAATTTGCAGGAATAGCTTAAAGTGGAGATAACGTCTGTAAAATTCCTCAAAAGTCTTTTTTTCCAAAAACAAATTTTATAGGAAAGGAAGAATGAATCTCCATTCAATTACGTGTTGTAGTAAGTGTCCGTAACGGACAGTAATTACTAAAATATCTGATTTTTGTCTTATTAGGTTGCTTTTGGTTTTTGCCCATAACTTGTGAGGTGAATGTAGGATACCTACACTTGTTCCAAACAGTAAAAATCGATTTTTTGATTTTTTTTTCAATTTTCCTGGTGAGCAATCACTGATCGTGCCTTTAAAAGTTGAATGATATGAATTTTGGGAAAAACAAGCAAAATGTCCAAATATCCACTTTGTGCCATGTACTAATTCTATCTTTTTACTGACCCTAGTGCAAACCCCCTTAATATGAGCTTATTGACTGCATGATCCTCAACAATCACACGGTCCATGTACCCGAATGCGCTAATAGCCTCGTCCCCAGACGCCCCGATTTTACGGAATGGTCACATTTGGTATCAGAAGAAAGCTACTAATTTTTTCTCATTTACTTTACCCTGTGAAATCTTAGAGCCAAGGATGTTTGGTTGGAGTGGAAAATGTGCCCATTGTTGACCAATATTAATTTTAACATTACAACCCTGACTTCTATGGGGCTTAAACATCCACGTTTTTAGCTCCGCATCAAAACGGATTGAAATATCGGCGCGAAACTTACAGATGGTGTTTGGAGTGAAGGCCACCTATCAAGATGAAAACTTCTTCATATCCTTAAATCGGGTCCAATCCTCCTTTAATATTATGCATATATTTTGACTTTCCCCAAAAAATGGCTTTCATACTCAACCAAGATTATTTTATAAGTGCACCATTTTTACTCACATCAAAGCACTTTTGTTCAAATCTTTGAGGGCATCTGCACCACCTGTCTCCAGTACATCAGCTACTTCTTTACACCACACAGTCTGAGATACTGTCAAACAACCTAATAAAAATAGTCAATTTTAAACAATGTTAGCGATAATGGTATCAGAAAATGGCATTGGCTAATTGACTCTTAGGTCAATGCCCATAAACCAGTTAGAACTTTAAGACCGGATTTAAATTAGATCTGGTCTAAGTCAAAATTAGTTTTTGTCCCAAAATTAACATTAATTCACATTTCTTCATAAGTAACCAGCAATTTAAAGAATTACCAAATTGAATTTCAAAAAATACAAAATACCTCATGTCAATGCAAGGAAATGGTCTTCTTTCTTTTTGGGACCGAAATTACACTGACCAAGGTTTCTAAACTTTTTGACCCTTCTAACTCTTCTAACATAAAATAAAAAAAACACCAGACCTATGTATAAACTCGACATCAAAAATCCTGGCGGAGTTCTGTTTGATGGACATTTTTTAATATAACTCTTCTATGCCATACGACCTAGAGTCTTACTTTGCACCTTTTGTTAAATAAAAGTGTGTATTTTAATTCATGACAAAATGTTGGAGTAGTCCAGGTAATGTCTTGCCAAATAAAATTGGAAGACCTAAAAATGCCAGTTCATTCTCATGTAAGACCACGGAATTAGCCTGAGCTGAATCGTCTATAAAAGGATCAAAGGATTACTAGGATTGTACAGCTTTATTCCGTAAAAGAGTCACTCTAGTCTATGAAACTCTGAAATATCTTACACCCAAGGACACACCAAACAAAGGCTACAGGAATATGAAAAGTTTCAGATGCAAAACCGATATATTCATTTTCCCAAATGAGTATTTGGCAAATAACTGTCGATTCTAAAGAATAAAATAAGAAGATAGGTGCTACTTCTGACAATAATATCAAGAGTAAAAACTTGGAATATGAAATTAGGACATTATTTTTACGTCAGTAAATATGTACTTGTGATGTTTGGCCTCAAAGTTTTAGTAATCCTAGCAGATGAGCATTTTGGGATAAGAAAACTGGCTGTATTTTACCTCCCTCTATCTCTATAACCGGTTTTGGCCAAAAACTAATTTTAGTGAACCCGATATAACTTTATGCTATTGGCATGGTCTCATGGGCAAAAATCTGAAGAATGAAGGCGCATTTTGGAGCTTAACAATTTCTTTAGGTGTACGGTTCCACCACTATCTCCTAAAAAAGCTTATTCCCAAAATTTGAAATTGATTAAGATGGGACAACTAGGGTTGGCTTTAACAAAAGGACGCGAGCATTGTAGATGCCCATCGTAAGCAGGCGATCATAAGTAGTTAGAAATCTATATTAACTACGATGCGTTTGACTTCTCTAAGGGAACAGTTGTAACCTTGAGTTTCCGAATCTAGTTTGGTTGTAACTTTGCAAATATTTGATGATTGCATGTAACAAGTATAGATGTCTAGGAACGAAATTGGACGATTGATTTTGAAATTGATGAAACCGATGATGACATCAGATTTACTGTAAAACTTTCCGTATTTGGAGGGAAACAATACTAAAAAAACACGATTTTGCACCAAAATTTTCAAACAAGCATAACAAAACCATTAGAATTGTCAGATTTCTTATGATTTTTTTTTAGGAAAAAAGACAATTTTGTCTAGGGACGGTTTTTTCATTTTTTTTGAATAGAGCTACTTTTCGAAATATAAGGAAAAATGTCAAAAAAAAAAGGTGATTTTTACTTTTCTTTTCCAAATTTGAGTATATATTGGAGAATATCTTTAGTTCGAATCGAAAAATTGAAATATGAGAAAAATTGAGAAAACCGTCCCTGGAGAAGACCAATTGCTATCGTAGGAAACTTAAACCGTACCTCTTACTTGGTATTTTTTTAGTATCTTGTCTGAAAATTTTGCCAAATTTTACGTAAAATGTGAAACATTGAGAAAGGAAAATCCTGTTTTTGTAGTAAAAAAGAAGGACTTTTTTCACGCCATTTCAAGCGTCTCTTTCTCAAATAACTTATATTTGAACTTCAAAATTGAGTATTTTGGGAAGTGATCAACAACTAACATCGTTAATGCGTCTATGAATCAACAAATATTTTGTCTCTAACTCCAGAAATTAGAAGAAAAAAAATGAAATTTCATTTTGTCAAATTAGCGCTTTGTTTACATTTTCAAATATTTATTTTATCGTTTTTCAAGATGCGTGCGCGCAAAAGTACATTAAAACACGCGCACGCTTCATATACGAACCAAAAATTCACCGGCGACACGCGATGGTTTGCGCTTGACGGCCTGCGGGCGAAATTGCATAAATTACGCCGTTTAGATCAAGCGGTTTTCGGACTTTTTAAAATGGTCAAATAGCTGTTTAAATCGGCAAAAAATACAGCTCAGAGTTGTCTGCAGTGGATAACCTTGTTGGTAAACTTTAGAACACAGTTTGATGTTTAAAATGGTGCAAAAAATCAGAAATTGGTCAAATAAAAACAAAAGCCACCAGGGTGACACTACCCTTAAGATGGGTTTCCGATGCATCGTAAGTCTCTGTGAAATCCACCCCAGGATGACCACATACCTGTGAGGATAATCCTGCAGCCATTCCTCCCTGGGTCTTGTCTCAAAGTCAGCCAATGATGCCTTAGTGATGCGCCTTAGGTGACGACACCATGGCCTCATCCACCTTAAGCCAGTCTTTCCACATTGGCCCCCGAGCCTTGAGGCCTTTACCCCCAAGCCGACTTTTCTCTCCTTCTGGACTCAGCATAGCCAGGAGGTCATTTGTACCAGTAGCTGCTGCAACCTTGGTTGGAGAAAGACATGGACAGGTGTTTATTCCTAAGTTTTATAGAAAACACTTATTTTTAAAGCCTACCAAGCTTATTGCAGGGTACCAGTAGCTGCTACAATCTTGGTTGGCCAAAAGAGCAGGGACAGTTAGGACATTTGCACACACTGAGGAAAATTTACCATTTTTCAACCATTGGGTAGTTATGCTTACTTTCTATAAAAACACTTATTCCAGCAAGTCAGTCAAATAAAATTTTCAACACCTTATTTCTGCAGGTCAAGCACAGCCATCCCATTCAGGGGTCGTTTGGCAAATTTGCCACACCACCGAAGAAAAGTTACATAATTCAACAATTTGAGTAATTATACTTATTTCTTATAAAAAAAACACCTTCTTCCAGCAACGTCAAATACAATTTTCAGTAGTACAAGTCCAAAATTCCTTATTTAAATGTGTGCAATTTGGGCCTAAATTTAGTTCAAAAATTAAGAAATTACGAATATTTTGTTTCTTTTATGAGTCATGTCAAAGGCATTCATGGAACTGCAAGAACTAAAGATACCCTCAAGCAACTTATACTTCCTCAGTTGAGTACAGGAGGGGCAATGTTTACCCATAGTATGGTAGTATTACAAAATACTACATGATGGAGGGGAAATAATGCAATCTATTTTCCCGAGGTACTGGATACAGGCCTACCACCCCTCACCCGAAGGGTGAGGGGTGGTAGGCTGTTGTTAGGCCATACCGAGGGAAAAACTAGTTTGCACTTTACCCGACATAGCATGTAGTATTTGTTTTATTACACCTTATAAAATTATTTATGAGAGCATGGCGCATAAGAAAATGTAAGTAACTTGGGGCATACCAGTACCACTTTCTGCTTGTGAATTTCTCTGTACGGTGCTCAACTTCCTACAGGTAATCCAACTGTTCATAGATCAGGCTAGAGTGCTTAAACTCTTAATTTTTTGACGAGGTTCAATATTTGATATTTTCAAAGTGCCTTTTGAGGACCAATATGTGTTGACTTGTAAGC
>JAMKCH010039912.1:0-13533 GCA_023653785.1 Ophioderma brevispina
TAAAAGTGTATCACAATATGGCCACACATGTGTGGTATTAGTGTTAGTGCCACAGATAGAGAAGGAGATTCCGGTCTGCTGATACTTGCCCTGTACAAAAAATCTTTGTCACACAAATATGCGCAATTGGGGGTATCATGTTTTACAGAGAACACACAAAAAAAATCAAAAATGGAACGAACGCAGTCCTGTGCGTATTACATGAAGCGTCATAACAAATGTAACCGCAGTGGTTGCGTAAAGATTTTGCATGGCACACAATCTAAAGGTGTTCACGGTGTTTTCAAATCCCCCTTTGATCACATATTTGTAATGGTAAGATATGGGTGTGGTTGTGGGCCATAAAATTTAATTATGATGAAAAAAACAGGACAAATAAAATTAAATGTTCTTGGGGTGTAAGAATTGTTATATTCGAAGATTAAAGATGGGGATCTGATCGTGGTACAATTTTTATAGTTTTCTACCTCAAATGTCACCAAAAACATCTTATACAAATGTTGTATAAAATGATTGATTAGCCCATATTTATTGGATCAGCTAAGAGTTGCAAAAATATTGGGCTAGACGTAGTAGCAGCCCAAAATTTTAAACTTATGAGACCCAAAAAAAGATTGGGCGAAAATCATTCGATTTTATCATTATTATGTTTGGATCCAATATTCTCCCACATGGAAGCCATACACACATAATAATAAATTAAATTTCAGTTTGAATTAGCAGTAGCACATGTGAATTAAATTGGCATCTATTCTGTCAACAAAATACGGTAATGCCAAATTTACACGTTTCACCAGTTTTTGATTTATATTTTACAACAAATTGTAACTTTTATGGGTAGACAATGTTAAAAAAAGGTCTACATTAGTGGACAAGTTTTTTAAGTTGAGGTGGGCGTCAGTTTTTTTTTATTCTATACAGATTCCAAAACTCTTAATAAACTCCACCGAAGTACATATACATTTTCAAGTGTTTTGAAGATTGAATTCTTTTTATACAATATGTGACGCTTTACCATATTTGATTGGCAGAAAGGAGTCAGTTAATACTGTAAACATTCACAATTTTTTAAGTGATGTTCGCTAAAACCGCGTCCTTTTTATACCGATGACTCAACTTGCCTAGTGTTTTGGCTTTACAAACTTTATGAGGATGTGACTTAATTTTGACCTTTTGTTCTTTTTTTTATTTACTTTCCCTATCCAATGTAAATGAGCTCTGGCCCGACTCAAGAAGGAAAAAATTCAGTAAGAAAAAAGGACCGATGTGTATGGAAAAGCATGTCGAAAGACCTAGGACTGCGGCGGGGTCGGGCCTGCATAATACAGCTTTTTTACAGTGCGAACTCTATATTCGTGGATAAATTATCATAAAATAAAACAAGGGCGTTCTCGAACCAACAAAGGTCCCCCGCTTGTCGCGATAGTAAATGGAAGGAAATAAAACTAGACTGTGCCGCTTCGAGCACGAATGTTAGCTGCTAGCTGGTGACTTTGGACCCTATCTGTGTTCAAACATGATCAACCGGGGCCTCAACAAAAAAAATGGGGTCGGGAAGGATTGATTTTACAAAAGTTCATCATTTTATCCCCTGGATTGCCCACTAACCCCAGCTGCATTATTTGACCTCTGGATGACCATGATCTTGAAATGATGATTTCTGTTGCTATTTGCCAGACCAAAAGAAATTTTTTCTTATATTTACCTGTGGATGGCTCACCCCATAATGGCAACCTCAACATGTTTGGCCACATCAAAACGAAACTGTCCCTGAAATTTGATCATAATTGCCTGTGTAATCATGACACCTGGTTCCACTCTGTAAACACCCAGTACGTGACCCCTACCAGGAGATCTTGTGAATATTGTTTGAAAACTTCAATCACATGATAATAGCCTTTAATTTATAGAAGGAATTCAAGAATACCCTTTAATCAACTGTAAGCATTTGGGCCAAATCGTGGACACCACATGAGAGAAGAAGAAATAAGTGTAGGCGACCAATTTTCGAGAATGCCCTTAATGGTAAGTGTGGCATTTGGTCCAAATTGTGAACAGCCCATATCAAGCCCCCTACCAGGGGATCCTGTGAGCAAATCTCGTGATGCTAGCCTTTAATTTGACAGAGAAGAAGGAATTCATTACATTTTCAAGGAGTACCCTTTAATTGGTAATTGTGGCATTTGGCCAAATCTGTGAACACCCCATTTGATGAAGCCCCTACCAGGGGATCATTGTGAACTAATCTCGTTATGATAGCCTTTAATTGCAGAGAAGAATGATTAATAGATTTGCTTTCAAGGAATGCCCCTTTAATGGTAATTGTGGATTTGATCATAATCTGTGGAACCACCCCATTGCTGACGCCCGACCAGGGGATACTGTGAGCAAATCTTTTGTTGATCGCCTTTAAATTTCGGGAGAAGATAGGAATCATGATTTTCAAGAATGCCTCTTTATTGATAATTGTAGCATTTGTGCCTAATCTGTGAACACCCGTATGCAGCATGTACTGGGGGATCTTGAGAGCGAATCGTTGCAATGATAGTCTTTGATTTGTAAGAGAAGAAGGAATTCGTAAATTTTCAGAGAATGCCCCCTTTAGTCGGCATACATGACCATTGATCCCAAAAACTGTTCACACCCTGTATGTGGCATGGGGCAGTGGTTCTTCTGACCCAAATTTGGCTGAATCGGCCCATGCGTTTAGCACTAGAGCAATGGTAGGAATTTAAGGAGTTGGGTCGGGGGCACTCCTATTTTCACTCAAGGAACCCCATGTTCAGAAAATACAGCATATTTGTCACCCACAAAAACCCTATTTATGGTCAATGTGGCTCTTACCCCAAAGACCACTAAGTCTTGCATGTGTACTAGCTGTCACTGTTTTCCCCTGTTTTTAAAGTGCCAGCCTTACACTTGTGTTCCACTTCATATGTTAGTGCCTCCCTCGGAAAATGAGCGTTTGCCAGAAAGAAGAAGAAATTTACAACCACAATAGTTAGCTGGCTATACCAGCTTAACAAAATTAAGATACAGGGAGAATGTGATGGAAATAAGTTCTCAAACCACTGAGGATGCTTTTTTTTTTTTTCTCCTGCCATAGCCAGTTGCAATTTGATGGTATCATTGTTGACTTACCATTGACCATAAAACTATTTGTAGTTATTTGCCCTTAGCTGACCTCTGATTGACCTTGAAATGACCTTCAAAATTTCGGCAAGTGAACATACTTACTTACACCCATCAGTTTTCATGACCATACTACCCTGGATTTGAACTTGGATGACCCCGCATGGACCTTGAAAAGGCCATCAAAATTTTTGGCCTGAATTGTGGACCACACCCACCAAGGTTTATACTACCACATACTTAGGGAGTTGACCTTGGATGACACCAACATGGAACCTTGAAATGACCTGAAATTTTTTTGGCAGTTGAATGCTGACCACACCACCAAGTGTCATCATCCCCTACCACATTTGACACGGGTATAGCAAGTTATCCCAGTGACCTTTGGAATGCCCACATGACCTTGAAAATGACCTTCAAAATTTTTTGTCACTGAATGTTGACCACACCCACCAAGTTTCATCATCCTACCACATTGAAAGGTTATAGCAATGTTATCCCATTGACCTTGGAATGACCCCACATGACCTTGAAATGACCTTCAAATTTTTGGCACTGATGTTGACCACCCCCAAGTTTGACATCTCCTGGGGCCACATGCCAAGGTTATAGCAATTAATCCCATTTTTGACCAAATGTGACCCATTTTTGACCTATTTGACATGACCCAGCCACTGACCATCTCTGAAATCATCCGCCGCCTACTTGCACAACATCTATGGTGCGAAGTTGGACACCCATACTTGCTTAGATAATAAAAGATATGCGTGTTACAAAGGTTGTAGTAATTTAACCACTATTTTTGCCCATATTGACCTTTGACCCATGACAAGGACCACTTCGATCCCAGGCCAACGGTACTTGAGATACATCTATGTGCGAAGATGGACACCCATGCTTGCTTAGATCCAAAGGATATCGCGTGGGACAAACACACCACCACACACACGCACGGACGAAGAGCATTCTATAGTCCCCCGCGCCAACAAAAGTGGAGGGGGGACCAACAAGGATGCTTTTTTGTTAACATGCAATATATAAAGCGCCAGCATATGAAAACGGTGATAAAAAATAATGCGTCGAATGTTGCGGATGTGTTACAACAGCAAGAGTTGTGCGTTAATGCTGGAAGACGCTGCCAACGCATACGCTAATGAAAGATTCCAAGACGCATAAAATGCATTTGCGAATATACCCCCAACTGCGCGGTCCATGCCGGACAAACAATGGCGGCCCGACCGGAATATCCTTTATTTAAATCTGTGGGCAGTGCCCATAGGCATAGAAAGTGTTTGGTTGCCGTAACAGAGAAACAAAAATGAGGTAGCGGGATTTTTTTGTTAGATCTTCACAATGTTTTACTCTAAACAGAATAAAAATACTTTATTTCACTTTTCTTCAATGAATAGAACAGACTTTTATTTATTTGTTGTAGTTATTTTGGAATTTTTTGGTCTGTTGGTAAAAAATGTTTTTAATAGAAGTGAAAATCATGGGTGGGTCGTAGCATTTTTTTTATTTTGTGCTAATTTGCATAAAAACTTTTGAGGTGGCAATGTTTTCAGGGTCGGACGGGTTTACGGAAAACAAACAATTTTTGTTTTTTTATGCCTAAGCGAGTCTACTTTTACGTATCAGTTTCACTTCCCTAGCTGTTTATTCCCAGAAAGATGACTGAATTTTGATGACATATGGTAGTCCCTGGGCTATTTTGCCTGAACTGTTTGATGTAAGGTGCTACATCTGTTGTCATACCTAGGCACCTGCCCACTCTTCATAGCCTCCGTTCTTAATAGTTCTATCCTCTGTGGTGTACAGAAACCACTGGTATGCTGTGCCCTTTCTGAAAGTAACAATTAGTAGTCATTAGGTGAATATGAAAAATTTCAAAGGTGCAACAAAAGATTTAACATATCAGGAGTCCCTAAAAATCGAAAGTTGCTGATTTTTGCCCTGATGTAAAGCTGTTCATCAAACAATATCCACCCATATGAAAAGGATTAAGATGAAAAATGTTTCTTTGGTACAAAAATTGTGAACTTTCTAATTTCGTATAGGATCAAATACGAAAGTCAGCCTAAGTTTTACATGGAATTTTATATAAGCAAAGCAAATCACCTTTTTTCTCTTTTAAGGCATTTCTCTAAGCCAAAACAAGGTAAGAAATCTATTTTGTATCTAATTATTTGAAAGCTATTATAAACAATATTAGGTACATCAAAATCCTCTCTTGCACCTTTAGTACTTAGTTTCCAGGTAGACAAGGATGTATATTTGGACAGACGCAGGATAGTGTTGAAAAAAAAATCAATGCGCACGGAGACTTCGAACCTAACACCTAAGATGATATCTATCGCTTCTCTACCAACCTTGGCTGATAGCGTAGTTGGTAAGAGTGACGTGCATGTAATACAAAGGTCGCGGTTCGAATCCGGCAAGCGCACAGGTTTTTTTTTTTTCGACACTATCATGTGCGGCCATTCTAAGAAAGAGAAAAAAGTATAAATTAGGTGAATACGTACAAAAGCCAATAGTGCAGTGGTGGTACTGGAATTTTAGGAAGTTGGGATCAAATTATTTGTTGAATGCCTAGTCAGACTTATGAATGATCCAATAATTCATGTATCAAGTTTAAAAACAGGAAACTACTGTCTTGCCAAAGAAAGGGCAAACTACAAAACTAAATTGCCTATGAAGTACCCCATCCAAATTACCAAACTTTACTACACAGGATCTATTTTGATTGCATCTGCATGCCCTTTACACCTTTTAAGGTCACCCCTTCCCTCTCACCCACTGATCATGTTCCAAGTTAGGTTTAAATAAAGCAATGCTTCAAAGGGAAAACTTTATAACCAAATGGCAAACTTTAACCAATTATAACTTATTTGGGACCCCAATTTCAACAGGACCTTTAACCTCAACCTCAATGACAGTGATCCTTTCCATCCACCACTGATAATTGTTACCCAATTTAGTTGAAAAGAAGTGCTAATTATAGTAGATTTCAAAATAAGTGAGACACTCATTATAAGTTTTAGGTCTGTCCATTCCACCGTGAGAGGTAGAGGAAATATTTTAATGGCCACATGTGGAAAGTTTAGGGTAATCCTACATGTAATAATGAGCTAGGAAATAAATGTTGACCTAAAATGCATCGTTTCACATCAGATTAGCTTGGATGTTCTTTGGGATGAAAACACCAGCAAATATTTCAACTAATGTTGTATTGGAACATAACTACCGGTTGGACACTACAAAATATCTTCTTTATCACAGTAAGGAGAGAAAGAATAATGCATCTTAATCAAGGCCACGCCATAACCCAACTAAGTTTTTATTTTGCCATAAAAAAGTGGCCAAATTGTATAAGAGAGTAGCACAAAGCCAGATGTGCAAGTCTTCTATCTTAACAGACCATTGTAGACTAATGCATCAGTTTTAAAGTGATTGTGTAAAGTAACTTTGTACCATGGGCACAATATGTTTTTAATGGAACAAAGGCCTAGTTTCCACATGACCAAGGAATGAACGTCGCCCCTTTGGATTATGTATGGAGTCTCACATAATTGAAATAACTATTAAAATGGGAAAACCTTTAGCAAATTCCAACTTACCCCAGACAACAACATTACACATTACAGAAATAGTGATTTATAGCCTTGATCTGAGCAAGCTCAGGGGCAAGGACAAAAAAACCAGTTGGTGTTCCGCATTAGCGTGAATCTAGTACATGCATCTGAACAAAACCTCGTGCAACATTTTACAATGAAACTGAACTATCCAGGTGTACAGATTACATGGAGTTTGTTAGTGAACAATCAACATAACATTAAGGTCTCTCCAAGATTGTCCGTAGTACATTTTATAGTTTCCCGACTTTTTGCAATTTTTTTGTGTATTTAGTTATTGTTGTAGCTTATACAACTTGACAGTATGGAGACAGTTTTTACAGAAACTCTGATCTATGGGTAGGTTATTTCCTACAGTTGCATTCCAAGATAAATTAACAAAAGCACACAAGTATCATCTGTGAGACTCACAGACACATTTACAGACATACACTGCATGCACATGAACACACACACACACAGATAGTACAGACATGTTCACATAAACACACACACAGACACATGAAGCATGCCGCATTGCATGCACGACGCTTGCACGCATCGCACACACACACACACAAATAATGATATACAAACCACAAACTCCCACAAATGGTTGGTTGATATTAATCTAGTCCATTTTCATTGTACTGAATAACGTCTGTATATGGTTTTGATAATGTGTAGTTCGATTGACTGTTAAAGAAAAACAAATCAGTACAATGTTAGTATAGGTAAGGCATGTTGGCTGCAGTGGGACTTGAACCCATGGACCTTTTAGACCAAGGGTCGGTTGCTGTATCCACTGACACACAATTAAAAATGATGAAATTGTGAGGCAGATACTTCAAAGGGTTTGTATCTAACAGTAAAGTTCACAGCATGTAACGATCACTGTGTGTAATAGATAAAGCCACCAATAGGAGGATGGGATGAAAGTAGTAGTGACAACGGAAGGAAGGTAATGATGAAAGTAATTGCTGCCGGTCTCGGTAGGAGGAGGGGCGGAGGAGGAGGAGGGAAAAAAAAAAATCACAAAATGCTCCTTAAAATCCCTACTAGTACCAAACGGTATACCCCATATCAACCAAAGTTGGTCAAAGAACCGCTGACCCAAGCTTCATAGGGGGTGTACTCAGATTGAGGCAAAAGGTAACGTAACCGAAGTAGCGCCTTTTGTAAAAATCTTCAAAGCCTACTTGTCCTACAGGACAACAAGCTATAGATTCCAAATTAGTTCACAAGAATCCTTAGACCATCCTTCATATAGAATGTACACAGATAAACGAGCGGAGTTCAACTAACATTCAAAATGGCGGCCATATTAATTAATATGCAAACAATCTATATCTCAAAAACGATAAGACTGGGATAGGTGATGTCTGTGCAAAAGTTTCGGATAATGTTGAGACGTATCATATGACAGAATATTGGCCCCAAGGGTCATCTGTTAGATATTGCAAATGAGCTAATTACTTGCAAAAACACTATTAACTCACAACCAAATGAGGTATAAATGTCATATTGGTCAAAAGAACCCACTGGATAAATCTCTATTATCCGTGCTCAAAACACGGGGTTCAAAGGTTCAAATGGGGGGTTCATTATGGGGCAAATCTGAAAGAAAGCTTAATTGACTAATCGAATTATGGCCACCCCCATAGTGAAGGGCCTCAATGGAATTATGAAAAAGAGTCCACAGTGACCCGCCTGAGACCATCGTTGAGAGGTCATAATGATGTTAGAGGATTAGGGGGTCAAAGGTCAAAATATGTCAAATATTCAAAATGCCCATATTGTCTCAAAATTACCATATACTATCGTGTAGGGATTAATGAAAGATGGAACAAAAGAATAGTGACCTTTTACAGTACCTGTTGGTGACCAAATGGTTAAGGGTCACAAGGGATGAACATAGGGGTCAAATATGAAATTTGTTTATTTAAGCCAAATCGGCATTGTAAACGTCCGGTTAATATTTTTAGGACTCCTGACCTTTCACCCCGTCAATCTTCAGGAAAATTGTCTTTTTGGTAATTTCAAACATCGATCTAAGATATGTTTGATATTTAAAATACAAAATTATTTTCGCATTCAAATAATTTATGCCATATTTTTTATTTGCTATATTGGGAATAGTTATAAATACATAATTATTAAAACATAAACAATGATTTGCAAAGGTCAGAGTCCTAAAAAGTCGCAAAACCTTCCACAATGAATCCACAAAATCTGTAAAGCCGATTTCGCTTATGCCAAAAGTACCCATGTGTGGGGTTCAATGAAAGAGGAGATACTGTGTGCGCAAAAGTTGTGGGGTTTATAGTACCAAGAAAATTCATATAACATGGCCCCAGGGTCACGTGTAAGATATGCAACGGCAGTACTCAGAAGGTTAATGTGTCATGAGAAGCTATGCGATGGCTGTCCCATTTTTCTGTGGAGATAGGAGACCCCAATTTGGTGGGGTGTGCCTTAACGATAGAAAGTACACATCGAACAAGCAAAGTGCTGTAATCACCACGGATCCCACCGAAAAATATTTCATTTTCTAACTTTTCGTATATTGAGGTATGTTAAAACTTACATTATTTGAATCCAGAATAATAGTGACTTTCCAGAATCATTCGCAATTGCGAAAAAACTGTGGTTAACATTCTAAAATGCAGTCAGCTACGGTACCGCTTTCTCCAAGCAACACTGATGATGATGTACGATACGCCTCGCCAGTGCAGTGTGGCGCTAAAAAGTGTTATGATTCGTGTAATTTCATATTATCAAGCTATAGGGGAAAGTTTGGATCATTCAGCCACATTTATAGCATAGAGATTGAATGATTGACATGTAGAGAGATAATTAGCCGTTTTCGGTTAGGTACGATATTTTGATTACGCGCAGTTGCCAGGTCTGCAAACCCTGCGTAAATCCAATGTGTGGCGGATTGATATTAGGTTGTCACTGTGAGTCGGCCTTAAGGGGTGCGACATGCGACGGTACTTCGGCACGCTTAAGTTGCGACCGGCATTTGGGTAAATTAAAGCATGCAAATTGTTATGTAAGCTTCACGTTTGGGAAATTAGTGAGAATTTAATGCTTTGGATATAGAGTGCATCAGAGAAAATGTTGAGTTTATGAACATTTTTCATGTTAACCGTATTTAGGGAAGTTTATCCTTTATTATCTTTCAGGGATAGGAACGATCAGAACAAAAAAATTTATCAACAAATTTCAAAATGATGTTGGTGAGAAAAAGAATTATATAATTTGTAGCTAGTAGGAGAGGTTGTTTACTTAACTAGGAAGTAAATAACAAGGTTATTATAGTTAAAAAAATAGTCCTAAACACACTTCTTTCTAAGCACAGGATGAGCTTCAAAACTTGTGACAACTAGCTGGCAACTGCACCAATATTCGGCTTACTGAAAGCTGGCTGTGTGTTTTGCCAAGGATAATCAATAGTTTGGCATGCAAGAGTGAACAGGGAACACAATAACAAGGATTTGTCAACACACAATGGTGCTTTTCTTTGGCATGGTTCATGAACAGAGCACAAAACTTTAAATTGCACCCAATTAGGGTGTTAAGTGGAATGTATAAGATTCAAGCAGAAATTATTGAACCTAGCAACACCACAAAAAAAAACCTACTCAAGTTGGAAATAGAGTTGAATGTCGCCACCACCGGCAGGGTGTTGCTTGTCCTATCAGGATGCATACTTCACAGTTGTTGAATATATTAAACGACAAGAATACAGTCACTTAGAATTATGATTACCAGCGCCAACTTATATCAAACAGTCTGCTACTGACCCGGATCTGGACAACATAATGTAAGGTGCAAAAAGTTGCGGGTAATGGCAAGAAAACACTTATGCAACAAAATATTGGCCCCCAGGTCACATGGAAGACATAGGAGGCGAATTAAAATGCATCAGTGCAGTTTTTAAGAAAACATTTAATGAGCTACAACTACTTTATTTTTGGGGGGTGGGGTAGGGAAATGCAACTAACAGCAACAGTGATTCAAATCGGCATCAATTGGCATTTTCGTAGATTACTTTCTTATTAAAATTGTTGATTTAAAGTTGATAATCTAAGCAAGCAAAACTTTAACTCTCGTAGAATGTCTGAAATTTGTAAGGGATGGAAACGTTTCATAAAATTGTGTTGTTTGCATCTTAACGATTTGGTTGGTTTAAAAAGGCAATAGTTCAACTTCACAGGAATAATGTTAGTGAAAGGTAACCGTAGTTCATTCATGAAAGGCAGACACGGAAATTGTAGAAAAATTGTACACCAAGTCCAAAAATGTTGATACACACATGTGTCTATATGTTGATATAATGTATTTATGTTGTTCATGTTATCAATGTTGATGTTGTAATAATTAATATACATTTTTTTTGGAATTTTTTTAGTACAGGTCGGAATGTTGGGTGGCAACAGGGGTTTGGGGCCAAAACTCACATGGGACTGCAGCAGTTAAAGTTGGTCTAAAGGAACTCTTAGAACAATAGTATTTAAAAAAATGTGAAAATTTTAAATTAATTTTCATCGTTAACGGCTTATAATTAAATTGGACAAGATTAGATCAAAGAAGCATGGAGATAGAGAAAAACGATAAAATCATAATTACCACAACGACATGATTGGACCATTAAAACTTGATTGAAGGTAGAAGATATTCTGGATTAGCTGCGATCTCCTCGCTGATGAACCTCGTCACTCGGATTATACTCCTGGGGATTCTGTAATGTGGGGGATACGACAAGAAGATCCACGAAAAACATTGAACTTGATTAGAAAAGAATTATTTGAATAACAAGATACTCCAATAATTTACGAATTTCATTTGTGGTCTTGTACTCCAATGATACCTATCAAAATTTTGAAGCCTTGTTCCAAATTTGCCAGGGCCATTTCCCTAGTAATCCCTGACCAGGCCCTGACAGGCACTGGGGTCCCACAAGGCATTAGGGACAGGCCAGAAAGTAAACATACTGGAAATTCACTAGGGATGTGCTTCCCGGGTGCTAGGTAAAGAGCTTATGAATTACTTATATATCCATAATGTCAAGCACCTTCAACAATGGACATGCAATCTGCTTAAGTCCCCCTGCAAATTCATTGAAGACAAGATATCCTTGTTACTGGCATGTCACACCACTAAAACTTTTACTTATAGGTGCCCTCCTATAATACCACACACACCCGGGGTGTAGTCACTTGATTAAATCATAAAACTCACTTTCTACCTCATATGTTTTTCATCTAATGGTGCATTGATTACGTGTGCTGTGCTCCTTTGTTAAATGTTATGCTGCCTGTCTAAAAATTCCAATTCCTGTCAAGTTAATTTATTAGCATGTTTTTACTAATGTGTCTGTCGTTCTGGCCATTTCTACAGAACTGGCCAGGCCAAGTGCGTAGGTTAAATTATCATTTATCATAACATTTATAAGAACTTAGTTCCTATAGTCAGCACCTTCTGGTATCTAGCGATATTGTTTTCTCCCGAATTAATTAACACAACCCAAAAAATAATAATCATAGGAATAAAATCAATTGGTTTTGTCCTAGCACCCAGAGACCGACCAACTTCTTAAGCACTATCATGATTGCTCTAAAATTCGGAAATCGAAAAATCACACAAATCATTTTTACATTTTATGTAACAAGTACAGATACATTGTATCCTAACATACCCTGCAAATGATAAGACCAGAAAGCAACCTAATAAGGACACCATCGGATATTTTAGTCTTATTATCGTTCGGACATTACTACAACACGTAATTAATGGAGAAGCGTATCCTGGAACACTGTCGTTTTCCTTCTTTTCTGGGTCATTCTACAGCTGAAAAAGGTACTTATGGGAATCTACAGACTTATCCTTCATTTGAAGCTATTCCTGCACATTTCAATATTTTTCAAATCACTGATAGTGTCCTTTTAAGTAAGGATATTACACGTTCGTGGGCTGAGATTGGCTGAGGGCGTAGCCCCGACGCCATTCTCAGCCATCTGAATGGAGAGTTACGATGTATATCCGACTTAACACACATCTGGGACGTCACCCTATTGCTTTTTTCGCTCCCTTATTTTGCACGATGTGAGTGGTTTTTGAAGTTAGTTCTCCTTCACAAGATAATCAATTACCGATTGAAGCCGGATAATGTATTCAAAGGTTGTAGGAATGTTGTTTTGAATAAAGTCTTTAAAACGGCAATATGGACAAAACTTCTGTTCTGTATAATGATTAAATTAGGTTCATTATTGATCGCATTTTCAAGCCCGCATCAGCATTTTTCGTACTGTCATTCATTGGTATTGTGCGTGGTTGAGGATGTTTTTTGTCACAGTTTATGCTACAGAGTTGTTGTCATTATATTTGATTACTCGCCATTGACTTCATTACCCTGTTGATAATAATAGAGTAGATACTGCTATGATTGAAATACCGGCTAAATGGTGTAAACGTGTGTCATTTAAAACGAATGTACTCAACTATTTACCACGGCCTAGGGTCAAGCAGACCCCTGTGTGGTGTATAGTGAATTGCAATACAATGGATATGACCCCGTATCTTGGAATTACAAGCAAATGCATTGTACTTGAGGATGCCTTGTATCTACTTTATTGTATTATGATCATGATTCGTTGTTCACAATGAAATAACCCTGAATGTTGCATGGATTGAATTCCAAAATCTGAATCTGAGGGAGTTATGGATTTACGAAGGATGAGGATCTGTACCACTGTATCCATAACCCAGATATCGTAAATGCCCC
>JAMKCH010039913.1:0-13021 GCA_023653785.1 Ophioderma brevispina
TTCCACCCGGACTTTGAGCCTCGAGGACTATATCTCTGCCACACGTCCGCCTTTTTTCAGTGATCACTCCGTTTACTCCCTCCACTAGCGGGAGCCGCGCGCGAGCGCGGCCTCCCACGTATAAACTAGTTAAGATAATAGCAAGCAACTCTTTTGTCCTCTTTCAAGCCAGGATGGCATTTTCTTTTTCAATAGTAATGACTCTTTTGTAGTAAAGTATTGACATGTATGTAAGCACGGATTCGGGTCATATGTATTTATAAAAGAAACTTTAAACTGGCACCATACATTACAATTGTTATGCGTTCCCGACATACGTGCAAAATCATCGTACTTACTCAAATGTCACGTGTTTGTGTGCCATGTGACTAATTCTAGCCATATGAGTCACGCAGCCCCCCCCCCCTAGACTTCCCTAGACTTGACTAAGGGCTATAGCTGGTCAAATATTTAAATCGTAAATGATAGTATGGAAAATTACACTGTTTTGCAGCAGGTTAATCCACTAACCGCGCGAGGATTTTGCACGTCAATTATTTTTTTTTTTCCCTAGAATTATCATGATATCTAAGATCAGAAAACGGGAGTTTTTCAGACAACTGCATGCTATGATTTCAAAATTTGAAAAGCCCGGGTTGCCAAGACAATTCGTGTGTAAACTTATCATTCCATCATGAATACCCATGGACAAGTCTGCAGATTGCTAATACCTGTTTTTTCTGCCTTGTGTCATGGCAGGGGCCGGGGGGTAGGACATGTGGATTTCCATGCCTAAAAAAATGATGCTTCGTGGACAAGTCCTGTTTTGCTGACTCCTGGTTTCATGACCACATCAAGATGCTCAAATTACCCATTCTTTATTATAATATAAAATCACAGATATTCAATTAAAAAAAAAAAGTGAAAAATATCACTTCCTTTTAAGTAAAGTTTTTATTGGTCCACGTGATATTCACAGAGCTCTTTTCGTTTAAGTGCTATAACAATGTTTCTGAGTCATTAAAATGTACGAAATATCAATTTCCACTCTATATCCCGTTTTCATACTTTCCTTCGACTTATGACGTCATAGTGGAGTCATAATGGGAAGGGTTGGTAGTTATTTTGATATCAATGGAAGAAAACCTCTAATCATTAGGTACGCACTTTTATGGGAATCCGGATGTATGTGGGTATTTGGGTAAATATAAGGTGTGTGTGGGTATATATGTGTGCGTGTGTGTTTGGTACCATGTGTGTGGGCGTCTTATTCAAATGACCCCAATTCATTGAACAAATTAACTCGACGTAATGTCTCAATTATTAGAAAATGGAAGCAATGGACAGTAAACAAAATAATGTTAATTTTTACTATAAAACGCGTACGTGTGGGGTTGCAGGCTTTACATGGCAAACTCTAGTTAATTAATAGCATTCCTCTGCTCATTCCATCTATTTGTGCCTACCGCAATGTTATTCTTGTCTTTGCCATGCATCAAGTCTGTATCTTCATTTGTTTGCTTAACGCGCGCACTGGCACTTTTTCACAAATTACTCCCGACGAAAAGAGTGGAGAGGACACCAAACTAACTGGCATTGACGCATCAGTTGTGCTAGAATAATTTAAATCCAAGCAAGCATTCGTACAGATGGAGGAACCAAATAACAATGATATCCAACAAGATAAAGCCCAGGTTCCCGTTCCGCGACCTCATGCGTAACCCTAGTGTATACTAACTCAGGCGTATGTCCTACATAAATAAAGACCTTTTCTACCATTTACACAGTGATTTGGATAAGTTTATCCACTCAGGCATGACATAGTATCACGTAAGATTTACGACTGAGTTTCGCGGACGAACCCCCGGTGCCCCCGCCCCGGAGTATTGAACTACTCGCACTCGCAATCATAACCTGTAACATCCGGCCATTCCGGACGTTGGCTTTCATTTCAATCTGACTCAAACAAGATAATGCCCAGGGTTCCTGCGAGTATGTGAAATACCTACGTACCTCACAGATTCGCATCAGAACCTGCAACATCCGGCCATCGCACACGTAAGGCATCATCTCAAGCAGCATCCCACAGGATTGCATCCCTCCGGACACGCAAGTTTGCGCACACACACAAGCAGCAAGGTTCTAAATCCTTGCAAGTCTGCGATTCGAAGCAGAAATCGCAGATTTGCAACACAGATTTCAACCCTGTATTCAAACAAGAGAACTATGGTGCCTCTGAAATAATTCATGACTAGACAGTAATTATTTTGGCCTAAATTTAGAGTCAATGCACATATACAAATGTATGCAAATTTACAGCTGAAGAAGGACCCCTCTTGCCAGCAATGTTGGCCTAATATCACGTAATAACCTCTATGTCCAACATTTATATAGCCCTAATCCAAAAGATGAAAACCTAATACAATTTGTGTAAACATGTTGCCAATGTGTACATTTTTCCTCCGCCATTACCACTTGCACCAAAACATGGTAAAAAATTCAAAAAGTTAAAAAAACAAAAAAACATATTTACCTCTAAGTGAAGGGTTGTATATAGAAATGCATAGATTTCAAACGTAAATAATACTAGTGAGAACCAATGCAACTTAATTGCAGCAGCTCAAAGAAGACCATGATACAACTTAAGCATATTAATAAATACTACGTTTTGAGCAACAATTTCTTGGTCATGGCGTACGCGCGCGACAGACGCGATAGCCCTACAGCGGAACAAAGACATGCACTGATCCGATTGGATACTTGAAGTCTGAAAGATGAGCGAATGATTGGACCACATGCGGCATTGAGATGGCTATTTAGCCATAACCCTCCTCGCGATCAATGGCGCTTAAAGAGCAACACCAAGGACGGCGAAGGGCTGCCTTCTTTCCGACAGGGGCGCTAAACTATTTTCCCTTACAGAAACTTCGGAAACATTAATCTGAAATTTATTTCTTCAATTGCTTCCTCAAATGATATCTAATGCCATTGGAAGAAATAGATATATTTTACACATAAAATAACATACCCAAAAAACAATAGGGACGTTTATATGAGGATAAAGACATCCAGTAATTTGTAGGCCACCTTTTTAAGTTTTTCCATAACTTTTAATCCAACAATGTGTGTATTACATGAATTATTTTTGACTCGTACCCACTATATTAAAACCCAAAGGTTAGAGACCGATCAAAGGTGTGCATAGCGGGGGAAAAATGCATACGGCGCGCGTGTTCTTGTGGTTTAAACGCCATTTTCGTTGTCTGGTGAATTTAAACGTCGCACGCGACGCGAAATTATAAAATCGTTCTGTTTACCCATAAGGAAACTGACTTTGGTCTTACTCATTTCGGATGGAGGGCTTTTGTACATAAACCTTACAACCATGCCAAAGTATCAATTTGAAAATTCTTGAGGCGCACTATTTTTCAATGTGCCAGTGTCTCTTTAAATTCAACTGCGGTTCCCCAAGATCTTTCTGATTTTTGTTTTGTTCACGTACGTTCACTTTCTTTTACAAGATTTACTGACTGTAACCAATCGAACTCTGAGGTTTTATTCAGCACACTGTACTTGCGAAGTTCTTCGTGACTTTGAGTTTGGGCATTCAACATAGCGAATGCCAGCACAAGTAGAGCGGAGCAGAATCATAAGTCTTATTTAGAAGTTCGTTTATGCCGCCTACAACCTAGGTTTGACCCTTTGGTAGTTAGCATGGGACCCTCTATATCATGCAAGGTATTCAGTGGTCTCAATATTGTGGTGTCACTTTTTCAAATAGCGGCCAAACCAACTTTTACACTACTCCAAAACATGTTGAAACATTGTTCAGATTGTCCGTCCTAGTCATAAGGATTCCAAAAATGATAGTTTTGAACCTTCTTATTTACCATTGGTTTTGGAGTTATAAGGTGAAAAACGAAAATTGGTAAAAAAGGTCAATCGCAATTTGTCCAGAGGTTAACACTGTAACGTTCTCTGATTATATTTTAAATCTTATTTATTGTCTGGTAAAGAGGGACTCCCTCAAAATATCGTTTTGGTTAGATGTTAAATGTGTACTTACCGAGATAAAGGTCAATGCCAGTTGGATTATGTTGCCCATGGCCTATTTTTGTCATATAACATGATAAGGTGCAGATGCTACAACTATTCCTTATTTTGTCACTTAAGCTATATGACATTGTAATTTTTTTTAATTCTTTACCAAAATTGGAGCAAAATCTGATTTTGACCCCTGTACAAATGGAAATTTTAGCCATTTTTAACGCATAACTCCAAATCCAATGGTCAAGATGGACAAACTAATCATCTTGGAATCCTTATGACTAGAAACGAACATTGACAACTTTTCACATGTTTGGGCATTTTACAAGTTTTGACCCCTGGATAACCTTAAATTGGCCCCTATTGAAAATCGTGACACCACAATTGAGACCTCTAACTACCTTACCTTGCATTGATATATAGGGTCCATACTAACTACAACGGTGTCAAGCTTAGATGCAGTGGTCCTGATGTTTCACCCCAGGTCCTGTTTCCCACTCTAAAGTAACTGGAGCTAGAGGTATCTCACCAGTGGAAAGTGGTACCGTGATGGTACGGAGGCAACAGGGAGCAATCCGGGGCTAAACCCATATAGGATGGTTTGACATCTTTTGGTACGAATCCTACAAAAGCTTTCACCCTCAGAACGTCCATGGCTGGTGTATGCCTATAATCTCACTTACATACAGCAAAGTTTGATAGCCCGGAGTAGCTAAATAAGCCAAAGTCATTTCCATTTGCGCCAATGGTGTCAAAAAATCCAACAAAACTCTTTATTTTCCGGGATGAATGTTTTGGCAAGGCATTCCACTTTTCCTCGTCAAACCTAAATAAAATCTGTAGGTGTTAAGATTGATTAAAGTACTGTCAAATCTGCCCTTGTACACCTTAGGCTGTTCTTCCCAGAATAATTAGACAGCAAAAGTCATACGGACTGGTTGGTAAAAGGACACGTTTCAAATGGAGGTGCTTGTAAAAACCAAGGTAGAGATCGCCATCTGAGGTTTTTAGGAATAAATTTTCATGAATTTACTAATCTTTATGCATAACAAATTAGTAATACTTTGGGTAAATTTTTTAGCTTCTGCTTAGATGTAATTGCTTATGTTATGTGTATAAGATTAAAGTAAATTGTGAGTAAAAGTTAGTAAAAGCCGTGACAAGTAACATGTTCCAAAAGCTTATAAATAACAATGACTTATGCTAAACCTTTTATCAAGTAATTGCTTTTAATATTCGTTTCAAAACTAGTTAGTAATTGCTTATTTTTATCGGACTACGGGGCAAATGTGGTTTCAAACGAGCTTGAATTAATGTAACGTAGGAAAAAAATCTCGAAGTTCGTCCAAACCTCATTCGCATGTGTAACGGCGGTGAGGGAAAACTTCATTAATTATGCTAGATATCAATCATTAAGACCTACGTGAACTGAATAGACTAGGGCGATTCTGAATGAAGAAGCCGGATGTGTATACATAAGATTATAATATTTTTTTTAATTTATCAATAAAGTGCTGTATGTCTTTGATATTGGTCACGACCACAGCAGTTATGAGAAATATGAGCAAAACCGTAACAGTTTGATAGTATACGATTCCAGCAAAAATTATGTCGCACTTAATTGTAAAAATACTATTACACCAAAAGACAAATTGGAATAGTCCTGAAAAATCGTAGACGGAGAAACACACCAACAACCAATTACATATTCCGTCACTGATTTGGCAAGTTTGTGTTCCCGGAATAGTCTTGTGTGACCGATGGGACCATGAATCGTACACGCTCTTTAGTCTTTTTAATGATTTTGAGAAACTTTTATGTTCGTCAGGTGTTAATAAAATGGACAAAACAAGAACGAAAGGCCTTCGATAAAACTATTTATGTAGGACTTATCATACATTTCTAATTATTGGAATAGTATTACATAATCATAAAGCATTAAGGAAATTACCCCAAAAATTTAGTTCATATTAACTCTTAGTTGTTTTTTAGCGTTAATTATTGCCATTTCCTTAAATTTGGCGGCCATTTTGAAAAGCCCTCCAGCGAAGAGTTCCCCACATTTTCCCAGGGGTGGACCCAAAAATATTGGTCAGCACCCTTGAAAGTACAAGAAACACCTTCACACTTATCTTCCCCAAACTTCTCAGAATGGGACTTTTTAATTGAACTCCTACTTTATTCAAGCGCTTTCCTGAATAGGAATTCAACCGGGGGGGGGGGGGGGGTATCGACCCAAAATTGGGTTCAGGTGTGCGTCCGCCGGTAAAAAAATCGACCCATGTTTATAGTGGACCAAATTGTACAAAAATATGATCCACTCAATTGGTCCGAAATTGCGACCCATTTCTATAGTGGGCTTGAAATTTCGCACCAATTTTATAGTCATCTTAGCAAAAATCGGCCATTTTCATAGTAACTTTCAGAAAAATTGGAAAAGGGAAAAAAGTGAAAAAAGCAAAAATTAAAAAAAATTGACCCATTGTCATATAAATTGAGCCCAAAAAATGAAAAATGGACACATTTATATAGTAGCAATGACCTAAAAAAATTGACCCATCAAATATAGTAGAATGGTGGGAAAAATGACCCATAGTTATAGTACAGGGGTGAAAATGTGATCCATATCGGCGGCACATATACCTACCCTGTTCCACTGACTACCCCCCCCCCCAATCAAACCTTCAAATTTTTCCGAGCATTCCATACTGATGTTTTACGAGCATGCAATTATTTTAACAAACTCTGTTCAACATTAAAATTTATTGGAATGCAGATGTATTACATTTATGATCAACATATGTTTCTCTCTTAAGATTCAGTACTTACTAGTCGGACAATCTCCCGCCTCAATATGTAATAACTTTTGATTTATGATTTTTGCCCTCCAAATTAATAAAATGTTTCAGTTCCTCTTGCCACAGTCGACCAGTATAAAATATTACGCTGAGATCTATTTATCAAGATTAAATATGAGAGGATCTTGATCAAATGAATCTCAAGATAAGGCATAAAAAAAATAAAAAAAATAAAAAAAATCCGACCGACCCTAAAAAAACCTGCCGACTCAAAAGTTTTTATGCAATTAGCACAAAATAAAAAATAGATTCTGGGCCGACCGACCCATTATTTTCATCCACAATTAAAAAAATATGTTTACCAACCCAAAGGACGAAAAAATAACAAAACTAAGGACAAACAAAGCAACTACAACAAGTATAAAATAAAAGAGTAAAACATTGAGAAGATCTAAAAAAAAATTTTTTTTTTAAAATCTGACCGACGGACCGACACTGATATTTTTCTCGTTACGCAAACAAACTATTTTTATGCATAATTGGAATTTATCCAAAAGCTTCCTCACCGTCTCTTTCCTAGTTTTTAGAAAAATCTCAATAAAAAATAATTTGAAGATCACCACAGTTGTTCTGACATAATAGGAATACACGTGTATGTCGATTTCCGTAATCAACCTCATGAAGGAGTGACATAATTTAATTCGAAAGCCGAGTTTAGTGCAAGTCCCCCCTCCCCCCTCTTGTCTTTTGCGATGAGCCGTCATCCCATTACGTGATGCATGCGGCCTTGAGGTCTAGTTCGATCATTTATCAATGCATCGATCGCTTTTGCAAGATGGCCAGATTTCAGTGATATGCCGGAGATCACACGAGTTTTTTAACCTTCGTTTTTTGGATGACTCAGAATAGGATTTAAAGAGACCAAAAGAATCGTATATGGTATCAAGAAGAAGCGTTTATTATCTAACGAGTCCCAGTAATTGCTGAGTAGTTTTTAGATAGGTTTAGAACACTAGAAGTTCATCGTCAATAGCGATAATAGATTCGCATGCGAAACCTATGAATTCATAGAGAAGTTTACTTCGAGTTAAAAAACTCCGTAAAGAATGACTCGTAAACAGCTCTAGCGAGCAAATAAAGGGTCTACGAGTACTTGTGAGCAATTTAGAAAATCGTAGATCCTAGAACGGGTATGTTATCTTGTGATATAGAATATTGTCAAGGGGCGGATCCAGGATTTCTCAATAGAGGGGCGCCAAATTTGCCGAATCGCGCGCTCGCCGGGTAGACCTATATTTTGTAATCGGGTCGAAATTCTGAGGGGGGACATTAAACACGCGGACGCCAATACGTCAGTCTGGGGATCTACAGGGCGCCTTGTGGGTAAAAAGCATTTTTTGAGATGTTACAGTATGTTCCGGCGCACTGTGCGGCGCTGGGCGCCATGTGCTCTGCAAAAAAATAGAGGGGGGCGAGCGCCGGGGTGCGCCCCCCTCTAAATCCCGGCCCCTGATTGTGGTGATATGAAAGAAGTTAATTTACAGGTTGTCAGTAATTTAGGAGTTGAATTTGTTACTCATTCGGAACTGCAAAGGACACAGCGTCCACGCCGTTCGTCTGGCATTATAGAGGGCGCTATATCACAGTTCGGAATGCAGTCCCAGGAGATTGCCGGCCAAAGTAATTTCACCTAAGTAAACATGAAATATTGCTGAACACTGAGTTGTAATGTGTTGAATATACTTTAGCCTGTCGCCATCTGTCATTTTGTTTATCTCCGTGGAGGACAGGGAATAGATGATACTACTTGCTTGTAAATGAAACTAGAACCAAGCCAATTGTATAGCACAATAGTAGCAGCATATTAAAAGCTATTATAGACCTTGCAATGGAAGTCCTGACAAGGATTATAGTAATAGAAGTAGTATAGCTAGCCCAGCCTGTCACCGCTGTCAACTAGTTCACGTGTGGTGGACGGGGGCCTAGTGGACATGTGCCTGCTAGGTATGATGAATATAGAGAGATGTCAACGTAGATAACTACAAATAGAATCTACATAGGACACTTAGATAGGACTTGAATAAGTCGTACCGTTATTCGCAACTAGTGGTGATATCCACCTGTGTCACCAAAGAAAAAGGAGGATGGAGAGGGTATAGAATCTCACTACAAGGGCATAGACCTAGGGACGCCAAAGAAATTACCATATCCAGAGTCAAGTCACCGTATGAATTAGGCTCATACGTCTCATTCTAGGACCAAGACAATTGCATCAGAACCTTAAAGCGGCTAACAGACCTAAGGAACCCGTTCTCATGATGAACGGGTCACGGACATACTCCTAAACCATGGTTACACCACCCAGGATGATGAAAGACGTTACACCCGAGCGCGTACGGTCAGCACAAGAACGCGAAGAATATGCATACTCTAATGTGAAACCAAGTGATAGTAGTCACAGGTATTGGGTGGTTCAGCACATCATCCAGGGCTGAAGAAATCTGCGGAGAAGGCAAGAGCCATCAGAGAGACATACAAATGGACTTGCCAAGTAGCTATTTTAGAAAGAAAGTATGAGATGAAAAGAAAGCAAGCTCAAATAGAAAAAAGCAGGAGGGAGAAGACATGAAGTAGAATCAGGAAGAAGAGATTGGAAGAACAGAAGGCCTCCGCTGACTTACCAAAATGGAACAATTGGTTATGCAGAAGGAATGGAGGACAGGCAAAGGCTTGTTTGCAAATATATACAGAGAGACCATGAGAGCGACAATGAAAGCAATGCATCAAAGACAAGTGAATCTATTGCGCAAGCAATAATTAGAAGAGCAACAGACAATGAAACGCAACACTGCTAAAGATCATTACAGCGCTACCCTACGATAAAAGAGTACCACACCGAAAGTCACCAAGAAGGGAAACAAGCACCAGATGTACTGTGAGTAACCCAATGTGAAACGGGGCCGTATATACCGTCCGGGGTAGGTAGAAACAGGTAACGTTTCATGAAAGAAGTCAATTACAACCAGCTGAAGTATCTGAGCCTGCACTTCAGAGACAAGTATTAGAGCCACCTCAACCTGTTACCAACAGCAACAACAGCAACAGAATGACTTGACAAAGCTGACAAATTGGTATTAAAGCAACAGTTAGGGCATCATTGACACAACAAAGGGATCATGGTATTCGCCGGGGATCTCTTAAATACACCCAACCTTTGTTAAGGCCTTTCGAGTTTTTGGGTAGAAGAAAAGGACGAGAAACAAGAGAAAAGGTGACATATTTATGTCAATACACGTCAGGAGAAGCAAGAAGCAAAAACGTTAGGAATAGTGGTCTTCACTATGAAAACCCGGAAAGAAGAAAGAAGGCAAGGGCACCTCAGGCCAAAGAACTGCTGCAGAAGAGATTTCTATATATCTGACCGGCCGCAGACGAGATGCTTTACCATTTGTAGCGCCAAATGTCCCTGTTTGTCATAGGTTGGGGATGTCAAGATGGATTCTGCTGGAGGTCAGAGCAATCACATCAAGGTAGTTAAAGGGGCGACGACCCCGTTTTGGCATGGTAAATTCCAACATGTGCCGTCTGAGACTACTTGGTTCACATCGCACGGGTATGACGTGACGGGCAAATCGAGCTCGGCGTTGGGCAAACAGAAGATGAAATGGAGGGATATCTCCATATTGCCTATCTGTGCTTTGGTCTTGTGCTCGCGCCAGGATATGTTTTGACTCGCATAAAGAAGCTTGATGTAGGTGCCATCCAGTCTACCCTGTAGATCTTTCTTCATGGTCCAGGGTTAAGATCCATTAACAGGCTACTCTCTACACAGGCTCTAAAGAATTTCAGCTTGTGGTTTGGAATTGGAGATACCAGATTGCCATAAGTGTGTAGTTTATTGCGGCATTCCAAAGCTGATTGCGTTGGAAAGAAAGTCTTTCTTGCTGTCGGCAACTAGGACCTAGATACTTGAATCCCTTGACCTCTTTGAGTGGCTTTCACCATCTGCTGTGCAGAAGGTTGATGCCTCGTCTTCCTCATGACAGTCATATATTCAGTCTTCTTGGCATTTAGAAGTAGACCGACTTTGTCTGCACCATTCTCAAGTGATGTTAGTAGTAGATCTTGTGCACCACAATTCAGATCAGCTGGTTAGAGCTAGATCATCTGCGTAGTCAAGGTCTGTGAGATGCTGACCCATGTGACGTCTGGACGCCTGGGGTTTGATTGGTGAGTGAGGCCTTGTCGTTCATGATGTCAAGACTCTGTTCTGAGGATGTAATCAACACGACTACAAAAAGAGATAGGGACCAAGAGTATCTCCTTGGAGGATTTCCAGTAGTTGTGAGGAAAAATACCTTTGGGGCCCATCCATGGTCGCACAAGCTTATATTGGGTTACAGTACATGATGGCAAGTGCCTTGACAGGGGTCTCATATGGGACACCGTAGTTGGCGAAATATGCAGATTACATCCTGTTACCCGTCAAAGCCTTGGAAAAATCTTCGAACACAATTGAAGCTTTTCTCTGGAAATTCTCAACTCTCAATTCTATGATCCTTGAGGGCAAGTATCTGAGGTTGTGTTTATCTGCCTTTGCGAAAAACCGTTTGGTTTCGTCGAGAATGGGATCTATTTGAGGAGTGATTCTGTTGATCAGCATGGAGTTGTAGATCTTAGAGGCCAGTGGTGGACAGTGAATACTCTTAGTTTGGGGGGTTGGCGGTTCGCATCTTTCTTGGTAGAGGAATGATGAATGATGAATGATAAAAGGCAGAGGGTTGTCCCATGTAGGTGTTATTACAATATTCTAACGTTGATCAGGGAAAATAGGGGATTCTTCCGGACTACTGCAGGAATGTGTCGGGACCAGGTGTGTCTTGGTATCTCAGTCTTCAGGCAGATCTGAAGCTCCTCCATAGTGAAAAGTCCAGTCTGGATGGGAAGGTGTCTGCAATTTTGTGATTGAAAAGGTTCATCAAGTAGTTGCTATTCTTGAAACTGGCGTCGCAAGTAGAGAAATTAAAGTGTGAAACCATGTGTCAAGGCGTTCTCAGTTCTTTCACCTTTGATTCTTATAGGTGGGGTAGGTAGCCTCTTATCGGTCAGCTCCCTAAAGGTGGTACTCCATTTTTGGCAGCAGCATGCTTGTTTTAAAGATGTAGGGCGTCAAGTGCTTCAGCCTTGGACTTAACATGGCCCTCAAGCACCACATTGTAAGCGTCAGCAAGTGCACCTTAGCAGCATCAAGGTTCTGCTTGGAGCTTCATGGTGGATTTAGTACGGTGCTTCTTGGCCTGCAGACTTCAGTTTTCTCGGCTTGCTGACTTGTCGTTGAGGGAAAGGCAGTCGGTCTTCTTCTTTCTTCTAGGGAGGATCTCCAATGACATTTCTTTGTTGCTTGGAAGTGAGGACCTATATCTGCCGCTGGAGGTTCTGTGTCTTCAAGCTCGATCAACAAGAGTGTGGAACCTGTTATGTACCGCTTCAGTATATGCTAACAAAGCTTTGTATCCCCCAACTACCTTCCTCCAGTCTATTGTTTTCATGGGGGAATCTCTGGGAGGTGGTTTACTCGGACGATAACTTATTGGCTCCTGCACGAGACATTTTTGTGATCAGACTTAACAGCATCAAAAGTGTTGTAGGCTCTTGAGTCGAATCTGTTAGTCCACTTCTTTCTGACCAGAAAATAGTCCAGTGGGCCAAGTCTCCATTTGGCCGGCGTTGTCCACAGTCTACCTGAATGATTTTGGAATTTGGTATTAGTGGAAAACAAGGTTAAAATTGTTCATGAAAGTCCTTGGGTCACGACATAAAATCGCACAATCAGATGTGAAGAAAGCTAAGAATGGCGGATGTTAAAGATGAAGGAAAAAGGTGAATGAATTCTCGTTATTTCTCACAGAGTGCTGACTATGGTGGGAACAGTGATGAAAAGTCTTGATTGAACTTGCCACACAAGACCATCCCAGCTATTAGTGAGTAAGGCTACCCATGGAGACTAAAGAATAGTGGAAGAACCAAAGTCTTGAAATAGAAGAAAAACAGAGGAGTGTCGTCTTCCGTGACTTTGTGCAATTCATAGATCGACATTCACAGATAGCTTCCCAACCCAGCATTCGGAAATATACGAAGTGATGAGAAGTTCAAGAAAAGGAACAAGATGTGCAACCAGCTAAGAGAACAAACACTCT